>PVLA01000683.1:0-155700 GCA_004027455.1 Hydrochoerus hydrochaeris | reverse complement strand
GGTTCTTCCCAGTACTTTCATTCGAGAGTACGTGATGCATTTATGTGCCTACTAAAGTATGAAAGGACAGAACATGCTCCAACCTTGACCATCTCTGGGAACACAATTTTAGAGAGCTTTAACCTTTAACATGACACAACAGTGCATTAATTTTTCACAAGAAGCATGCATTTCTATGATAATTGAATAAAATAATAAAGGAATAAAACTCTTTGAAAAATAAATTCACAAACACACCCTAATATACTGTGCCAGAGGCTGTAAGTAAATGACCAAAAAGGACTCATCTTCCTGGCAATGTATAAAGTATTACAGTAAAAATACATTTAATATATTATTTATATAATTAAAATTCACTTAGAGAATCTAAGGAACCAGGGCTGTAGCTCAGTAGCAGAACACCTGCCTGGAGTGTGAGGCCCTGGGTACCATCCCTAGTGCTGGAAAACAAAAAATGAGAAACAACAACAAAAAAACTTAATAAAAATAATACTATGCAACCAATAAAACAGCAACTGGCTTAGAGCTGTCAAAGACACGAGGACATAGGAAACATGCTAAAAGTCATCAGAAATGGAGGCATGACATTAAGTAGAAATTAAATAGAGTGATCTCCACTATGCAGATAGAACATACAATTACAGGAAAGTAAATTAAAGGAAATTCATATACAAGTGATTGCTCAGATTACAGGCAATCTTCCCCCATGCAATTTCCCATATTCTTCCCACTCGGCAGGCATGCATTATATTCATGATCAGAAAAAAGGTCAAGGGAAAAAGAAAAAGAGACTGTAGCAGCATCCAATCCCAGGCCTGGCCATGCAGGAGAGGGTCCGCATGGTCTTGGGTCTGCATGGTCTTGGAGTATGCCAGCAAGGTCTCAGGAGCATGTAGGTTTCAGAGGATGAAGCCTCACTCTCCACACACAGACGCTGTGCAGGTATCTCAACTGAGGACACTGACAGATGATTAAATGGGCTACTGCACACACAGGGTACCAACCACAAGCTCCGCCAGAGCCAGGCCGTCTTCCGCACTTGCAGGCCCTCAGCTCACACTCTGCCTCTGCCACTGGAATCTGGGGATCCCAACACAGAGCTCCATTCTCTCAAAACCCATTTCCTGAATGTAAAAGGGTGAGGGCTTCCTACTGCTCAGGACTGTGGGCAAATTCACGTGCAGACATCAGGTGGAAGGTCCTAGCACACGTGGGCTCTCAGCTGCTAATCAGTGACAGCTGGCTAGCACAGCATGTGTTCCATGCCCAGTCCACATGAAGTGTCCACCTTGGATTGGTTCATCAACTCCAGCACTAAGCAGGTACACACTTTTATTGCTGAGGGAAAAAAGTTCCAGGAGAAGGGGTGCATTGCACACCACCCATGGGTTCATGCACACACACATCTACATTTGAGGGACAGTGTGCAACAGTGCAGGGGAGAGAGGCACAGGACAGGTGGAGGCTCTAGGCTGCCCGAAGCCTGGCTTTCCCACCCACAATAAAACCACCCAGGTCCCCAAATTCTACTAGAGCAGATGCACTTCAACTGGGTGAGCCCTGTCCTGGGAAATCTGGCACCATCTGGACCCACGCACAATTCTGGTTGTCACAACAATGGGGGATAAAGGGGAAGGAGGTCACTGACATCTCTTGGGTACAGCCAGCGATGCTTCTAAATCATCTTCAAAGCCCAGAAGGCCTGGCAACAAAGAACTATTAAGTCCCAAATGCAGCCCTGCTGAGGTACAGAAGCCTGTGTCAGGGCAAGAAGGGTAGAGCTCTCACTGGCTCAGCACATTCTGCACTGTGCCCTCAAAACTGCTCTCAGAGACCTGAAGCCATAGAGGCCTCAGAGCAGACACGTGCATATGACACTTGGCTAACACTGGATACCTAGTCCACACTGGAGTAGGGCATGAACATTCACAAGTGTGCAAAATGCCCTGGCAGTAGATTCCTATGCAAGAGGTTAAAGAGAAGCTAGGCATGGTGGTATACACCTGTAATCCAAGCAGTCTGGGAGGTTGAGGCAGGAAGATCATAAGTTTAAGCCTAGCCTAGGCAATTGAGCAAGTTAGCAAGACCCTGTGTCAAAGTAAAAAATAAAAAGGGCTGGGTATACAGCCCAGTGTGAAGGCCCTGGTTCAATCCCTAGGACCGAAAAAAATTTAATTAAAATAATTTGAAAAGGACAACATCTGAGTGGGCAAGTGCGAAAGGACCTCAACTCTAGCCTGGAAGGTAACAAGGATGGGGAGTACTCTGGATAGGGACTGTATAGGACGGTGACCCCCTAGGATGGGGGGGCCAAGGTCATTAGAGGTGTCAGGGACAGGCCCCAAACTTGGCTCTCTTGTACTTCAGGTATCTGCTGACTATCACCTTTTCAAAATAAATAAAAGTGTACTGCCTTCACCAATGCCTATGCTGGGGCTTTCTCCCATGCCACCTCCTGTGAGGCTGGGGTGAGGCCCTGCTGTGCCTGTCCTATTACCCAGGCTTTATGCTCCACTAAAGGGATGCCGAGGCTGACCCTGAGAGCCCCTACTCAGCTGATGGGTCAGTTCTGAAGCAGACCTTCATGTACCAGGCCTGGGCACCCTGAGGGTTCCAGAGCTGCCCACTGATCAGCCAGCTGGGGTGAGAGGGGGCCTGGGTTCTGATCTAACACGGTGACATGAAATGGAAAGAGACAGGGGGCGCACAGTAGTGCCTCCTGTAGCATGGCTTAGGCGGGCCCCTGCCATCTCTCCCTGCCCTGTTTCCACAAAGGGTCACCTGGCATACCATGCTGTTTCTGAACAGCCCCTACAGGAGACAGCAACTTCTCTCTTGCTGGAATGATGATGCTGTCATCCAGCTGGGATGCCCAAGATATGCCCTTTCCCAAGAGCTGGCAAGAACAGCAAAGACCTGTGTTTATCCAGATTCCACAGTGTCCTGGGTGCTTGTGGTGATCCTTATAGTAATGCCAGGCCATGGGCAGAGTAACAACAGAGGCTATTTCGTTTAAGTCATGGGGCTGGAGATTTAGCTAAGTGGCATAAGTGCCTGCTTTGCAAGTG
This sequence comes from Hydrochoerus hydrochaeris, assembly GCA_004027455.1. NCBI lineage: Eukaryota > Metazoa > Chordata > Mammalia > Rodentia > Hydrochaeridae > Hydrochoerus > Hydrochoerus hydrochaeris. Next base: position 152,632 of record PVLA01000683.1, on the reverse strand, counting down.
CATGGTCGTGAGTTCATTCCCCAGTACCAAAAAAAAAAAAAAAAAAAGGTTCGTTTAAGTCAATTCACATGGCCAGGAAGTGGTAACCCTGAGATTTCAACTAAGGGCTGTGTGAGCCCAAAGCAAATGCTCATCCCTAAACCAAGCTATCTTCTCAGGGAAGTATTTCTTGACAGGGGCATTAAGAACATCTATACCTGGCAGAACAGAGAAACTGTCTTCCAGGTATTCTTTCACACAAAGATTCTGCTACATGGGTAGGAGAGAGGAGTAAGTCTAGGGGCCCCTAACCCCAGTCTGCTGCCCCTGCCCTGTTACCTGGCTGAATAGCCTCACCTGCTCCAGCTCTACCTACTGTTGGCACCCCAACAAGCAAGTCAGAACATGAAGCTTGCCACAAGGATGGTGGCCTGGCCATCTCTCAACTGTTCCTCATTAGCTGGGACATTCCACTTTTCAACAAGCAAGGCTGCCCGTGTTCCCCACTGGAGGGCGAGGGCGGCCCCTCTTCTGAATGCTGGTGTTCTGAACATTGTGGGTGCACATCCTAAACAAAGGCTCCCCTATCCCAGCGCGGTCTGGTGGCACAAAGGCTACCAGCAGGATCCCTGTGCATGTGGAAGTAGAGGAAAGGGAGTTGGCCAGGCTCCTGGGTACAGGGGGCCACTAGGGGACCTCCCCACCACCCCGAAGCCAAGTACTGTCCACTGTAGCCATGTGACACAGGAAACTCTAGAGGTCATGATGGCCCCTTTTCATTCACAGGTCACCAAGGCTTAAACCAGAAGGGAAGACAACATGCTCAGCTCATGTCTGCAGCTGTGGGGTCTCGTTTTTCCAGCTCTGTCTCCTAATTGTCCTCACACAAGGCTCCTAGTAGCCACCACTGACCCACCAAGGAGGGAAGTAGGTACATCCCTGCAGAGTACACTGACATTCTGAGTGTTCAGCATGAGCCAGTCAGGGGCCAGGTGCTGGGGCTCTGGCATTGGGGACCAAGAGCCTCCCCTAGAGGAACAGCCAACAGGAAGTGGACAGTTAGCTGTGATAAGGAGAGGGCCAGGTCTGTCCTCAGGACAGGCAGCCTTGGGAGAAGTAGGATGTGGGAACTGGATTGTAAGGGTCTCTGAGTCCAACAGTCAGGGCCGGCAAGGTAGTCTACGCACATCACAGCATCAGCACCCTCAAACAGCCACTCTACATACAGGACGGTCAGCTTAGTCTCAGAACCACTCTAAGAGGAGATGGAGGCACAGAGCCACGGTCCCTGATCCAGGTCACGGAAAGATGGGTGTTTCTTGCCAGAGCCCAGGGGGATCGGGGCCTTCCCTGTGGGGCTGCAAAGAGGATGGAGGACGTGCAAGCATGCATAGAGCCTTCAGGCTGCGACCTGAAGGTCCCACAACCCCCGAAGGCTATATATGGACACAGTGGGCCTACTAATTAGTGGGTGCCTGGAACACGCCTGAAGACTCAGGTCCTCTCTTCATTCCAGCCACCCCAAACATATCCAGGCCTCTCACTGCCTCGCAGGTGATCTACCCTGCAGTGAGACCACAGACCCTTACATTTCCTACACGTCCATTTTGAAAACTACAGAAAGATCAAATTTCTGTGAAGATAGCTACATTTTCAGTGAATGAAGAGACCATGGTTAAGCCTTTTCTTAAATCCATTACTATCCTCTCAGGAAGGGCTCTTTGCTCTGAATTCAAATTTTTTTTTTTTTTTTTTTACATTTTTCTTACAAGGCTCTTTCTTACATTATAACTCATCTTTTGTTGACTTATTTTTCTAGTTAGTTCACATTGTTGTGTAATAGGTTTCCTTACCAAGATTCCTTTTTGAAAATAACAAGCAGCTTTATCAAGGAGCCTTTCCCACACAGACCAGGTCTTGCAAGGGAGGCCTCCTGCACTGCCACTGTGCTGCCCCCACCAGTGGGACCTGAAGACCCCTGCTGGGTGGGCAGAGGGAGGACAAGAGGCCACCTTCAGAGACCAAGCTCCACCATGCTGCCATACTGTGAGCACAATCCAGGAGTCAAAATCAACTATTTTTGTTTTTAAGTGAAAAGGAACAGAACAGAGTTGAAGAATGTGACACAAAAGAAGTCAGGAGGCCAAGAAGCCATTTTCCCCATATTTGAGCCTAGTCATGATGTCGGCCTTTCTGGGTACCTCCAGAGGCAGCAGGATCCCCCTTCCCTCTGGCCTCCCTGAATGCTGAGACCTGGGAATAGGAGATCACACAACTGCAGACCTCTGCAGAAGGCACATTGCAAGGGTGAGGCAGATATACAACTCCAGCAGTCAAGGCTGCTGGCAATGGCCTGGCCTTGTGGCTCAGTGGCTCCAGAGCCGAAAGATGTGGGGTGGCTTTGTGCAGACCCTAGCTTAGAGAAGAATATAGCTTTAATTAAATACACAGCTATGGTGAGCTCGCATTTCCTAAACTTGCCGAAAGGTGCATCACACACTGAGCCGCAAGAACATACTCACTGTGCCTCAGAAGGCCTCGAGATGCTGTGACCAAAGGACACTCAGGCGATAACGATGACACCTGCTTTCTTCCTGAGAAATGCAGATACTGTGCCCGCCATTCATTCTGTTAGGGCTTCATTAAGCTGCATGTGGTGGATGTGACTGGAGAAACAACTGCTCCTCGGGTTGCTTTCCAATTTTCTCTTCTGAAGGTGTCTATTTTAAATGGGTCAGTGGGTGCTAAAGCCACGAAAAGATGACATGTGAATTGATCATGGAGTGTAGCGTCCAGCACCTAGCAAGCCAGGCCAGGCCACAGGAGAGCCACATGGGCGGAGGCCCAGTGGTCCTGGGGGTTGTGGGACATGTGCTGCTCCCCTCCAGCTAACAGGGGTTTCTGGAGGCCCACACCCTGAAGCTGGACATCATGCTTCTGACCCAGCTACGCTCCTCTGGTGAACGACCTCTCTAGGTGTCTTCCCTAGCCTCTGCCATGGAGCCTCTGAGATCCAACATGAACCCTCACTTCTGAGACACCAGAGACATGGTCACAGCTGATGGTCTTTCATCAGCAGTAAAAATCCAGATCTGAATTCTGGTTCTGTCACTTACTGTTTATTTCTTCTTCAAATCTCAGCTTCCCCATCTGCAAATTAGGAAGCGAGAGTGTGTTCCATGGGTATGGTGGGTATCTGTATGTGCTCACTAGTGTCTCTCTTTCCCCCAACTTCGCTGCCTGCAGGCTCTCTGACCTCCTCCTCCTTATTCCACCTGTTCCCTCCCCATCCCAGTGGCTGCTCAGTTCACACCTGGCTGCCTAGGGCTGAGTCTCTGGCAGCACCTGCTCTCCACATCTATGATGGCCACCAGCAACTCAGGCTGTCCCTGTGCCTCAGGACTGGATATGATGAGTTGTCCCATCACCCTCCCAAGACCAGTGCCATCAGTCCCCAGTGAATGGTTGCAGGGGAATCAGTGCATAGATACACAAATGCCTACTTTCATACCTGGCTTACAGGTAGAGTGAGCCCCCACAGGAGCTCACAGGTGTAAGCTGGCAGACAGTAGGTCCTCAACCAAGGCTGGCAGAAGTACCTCAGCATAACATAAGGACCCACCTTCCTGACTCTCCTTACTGGCCTACAAAAAAAAAAAGCATAAGGAGCTCCACTTTAGAAACAGACATTCACGCTCAGGTTCTGGGCTCTGCTGTCTGCAGAGGCTGTGCCTTGAGCTTCCATGCACACCTTGGTGCCCAGACATGCAACCACCACCTTGGGTCCCAAGGGGTCCTGTGACCCCAGGAAGAGATGTGGGACTGCCAAGAGCAAGGAGATGGGGGAGCAGGAGGGCTCCTTTCTGTGAATGTGTCAGTGAGGGCTGCACACACAATTCCATGTGGTATTCAAGTTCTGTGATGAAAAACACTAGGAATCCATTGGCAGGAGACAGCAGCAAAGTTTAGGATTTGGAGGAGCTGCTTCCACTGGCTCCAACACCAAACAGCTGTGCAATTGAATGGTATCTGCAGCAAAGCATAGTGGGCACACCTGTAATGTCAGCACTCGGGAGGTTGAGGCATGAGGATCACCACTAATTTGAGATTAGCCTGGGCTACATAGTGAGTTCAAAGCCAGCCCGAACTACACAGCCAGGTCTTGTCTAAAACAAACAAACAAACAAACAAACAACCCCCCCCCCCAGCATTTGCCTCAGTATTCTTATCCACAAAAATGGATGAGGATCTCAGCTTTGAGATGCTCCTGTGCAGGTTAGAGATGAGTATGCAGAGAGCTTGGTTCCCAATGTGGCACACAGTAGGCCTTAGGAAAAACTGTCCCCTCTCACACACTCCCAATCTGGCCCAGCATGCGCACTAAACCCAGGGCAAGGCTGACCCTTCCAAGAAGCCCAGGCTCCTCTAGGCTGAGTGGGCAAGAACCTGGGCCACTAGGTACCCTGACAACTCGCACCTGGTCCTTGTCCTGGGAAGGCAGCCCCAGGGTCTAAATGGCCAGCGCATTATGTGCAGGCGCAGAATAGACCTAAGAACAGCTGTGAGTTCACAGTGCTTAGCCACATGGCCCAATCAGTAAGAAAGATGATAGTGAGTGAGCTCAGGGCCCTGCATGGCCCACACCATCTGGATCTCCGAGGTGGGGGGACTAGAGAGCACTTTGGGGTTACCAAGTACCAGCGAGTATGTGCTCTTCCCTGCCACATAGCCCAGGTGAGCACATGATGGAATCTGTCTTCCTTACCACAGGAATCAGTGTTACCTCTGCTTTATATAGCAGACCCCATGGGACTAGGGACAGCTGTGCTCACACAGCTCAGGTGGGGAGGCTGGACCACCTCCAGCTCCTCCAGGAAAGCACAGCCAGGACACTCCTTAATGCTGATGCATGGATGCCCCAGGGCTCTGACTCAATTCACCTTCCTATCTGTACTTTCTCAAACCAGTGCTGCCCAGTGGTTCATTGGGTCAGCCAGGCCCTTCTTGGTCAGCCAGGCCCCTCTTGGAAGCTGGCCCTGGAGGAGCAGAGATAGCAGGCCCAGACTGCCTCAAGTCATGGAGTAAAAGCCATGCTTGCAGGAGCTCCTCTTGTTGGCTGAGCCCCTAGTTTCTCCTCCTATAGACACTGGTGGGTTGTAATCCCACCAGGGAAGTATCCAAGAACCACCAGGGCTCATCTCCATTCCTCTCCACTGCTGCCCAGGAACCAAGCCCTTTCCTCCACCTTCAGTCCTGGCTCTGGGCCCCAGGAACAGGGACTCTGAACTAGTGTCATTTTTCTCCAAGTCTCTGGCTCCATCTGCTGTCTCTCAATGTCACATGGAGCCAAGGCTGCAAACAGTGCCCAGGGGGTGCCTGTGAGCCTGAGGACAGCCAGGGAGGCCCTGCATGAGCAAGACCCTGCGTGTGGCCAGACCCCCTGCCCCCGGCACCCCCTGCAGCAGGGCCGCCCCTATTCTGGGTTTTAAGTGCAGGCAAGCAAGGGCACTGGCCAGGAGACTGTTTGCTTGACCCTTGAGCCTATGGCGGTCTGGTTCCAATTAAGTACAAAAATGAACCTAGTTACTAGGTTACCCTAGTTGCCACGACTCATCTTGAAAGCCAGAAATCATTTCACACAGAGTGACCTGAGATTCCACCCACAGTGCAATGGTTGCTCTATGGGCTAAACAAAAAAGAATGAAGACTTTGGAATCAGAAAGCTCTGGGATGGGATGAGCTGCACCTCAACCAGCCACAGAATAAGTTGTATGATCTTGGAAAGGTTACGTTCCTGAATCTCAGTTTCCTCATTTGTCAAAATGGGTAAGAAGTGCTTGGAAAAGATGACATATGGAGCATGCAAAATGAGAAGCACAAGCTTATCCTGTCTTATCCAACAGGTTCTTTTCGTCTTTTTTTGTTTTTTAACCTATCCACTTTAAAGACAAGGAAACAAGTTCAAAGAATTTTGCAGGACTTTAAAAATACATGTCCATTAAAAAATGGTACTATGATTGTAAAAGAAAGAATCGCATCAATAACAAAATGACTCAGAAAGGTGAAAAGTTAAAAAGAAAACTGTCTTGCTAAATTTAAACCTGAATTATAGGCCAAGGAGGTTACAGGAGTCAGGGGCTACTAATGACCAATGAAGGATTTAATGCACGATGGGGATATGCGTAGTAAACATTTACATATTCAAAAACAGAGCAACAAAATACATAAAGCACTAAAGACAGGCAAGGCAAAAAAACAAAACAAAACAAAACAAAAAACGGTAACTAAGCTGTGGATATACATCACAGACTTTATAACCTGATAAGAGAGTTACTGTGCTTTAAGAGCCCCTGGGACATGAACAAAATCATATATTAGGCCATGAAGGAAAACCCAATAAACGACTGACACGACACAGACCACACTCTCCCCACACAGTGCAATAAAAACTAAATTCATAACAAGAGTAGGAGGGGGAAAAACTCAAATTTGAAAATATGACCTAACAGATAATTTTCTGTGGAAAATTTGCTACTAAAATTGTTCCTGGTAGAGACCAAAATCAAAAAGGCTAACAATACAAGGAAAAAATTTTAAGTTATATAAGTCCTGCTCCCCCACCCAAAGTACCATGTTCAGATGGCTTCACAATGTTCTATGGAATAGCTATGTATTTTAACTGTTTAAGCAGAATAATGAGGGAAAACTGCCAAATTCGTTCTGTGAAGCTTTTTCTATTCATGTAATACTAACAGTTGACATGACAAAAATACTCAACAGACATTCCAATTATAAACATTAATATAAAAATCTTAAAACATTTATAGCGCAATATTAAAAGAATAATCCGTAAGTAGGAGTGACGCAGTACTAGAAAAAGTAAAAATATAATATAGCACAATATACACACATCACTCCTAAAGATAAATGAAACCAAAAGCTAGCATCTTGCTTAAGGATAAAATATTAGCCATGTTCTCATTAAAATTACAAACAAAAAGGTGTCTGCCTATAGCCTACAGCAATGTGAAAGTATACATATTTCACACAACCACTTATGTAGTAAGATGAGAAAAAATGGAGGTCAAAATATATAAAAGAATAGAAATTATCACTGTTTACAAAGAATCTATACCTAGAAAACTAGAGAATCAATGAAAAAACTAAAGAAACAGTATTGAAATCTGTTTCAGTAAGGTAGTGTGGGTTATAGAATTAATATTATAAAAACCAATAGCTTTTCTACATAAAGACATATTTAGACCCTGGGCTGGAGTGTAGCTCTGAGGTAGAGCATTTACTAATATGTACGAGGCCCTGGGTTTGATCTCCAGCACTGGAGAGCAAAAAAACAAAAATATGAAATGCAAAGGGAAAAACTTAAGGAATGTGCAGTATCTTTTTGAAGAAAACTTATAATCTCCAAGTAAGTGGAAAAACATACAATGCTTTTAGAAAGGAAGACTAGATGTCCTAAAGAAATAAACTCTTAAAATAGCCTGAAAATGCTCTTTGAATATATCTATATTCAATTTAATTACAATGAAAATACTAAAAATCATTTTTTGGCAATTAGAAAATGATACTTAAATTCATCTGAAAAACAAACATAAAGCAACAGCTACAAAGACACTGAGGAAAAATAGGGAGGGTACAGGCATAGAGGAAAGGTGGGAATTCGTGCTCCAGAAAACAAAAATACATATTATGAAGCTAAAATAATGAAAAAGAAAAGAGAACCACTTTGGCATAGGAAAAAAAGAAAAAAGGAACAGACCAATGAGAAGACATCAATGAAAAGCTCAGAAGTGGATTTAAATGTTTTCTTAACTGATAGGAAAATAGAGTTAGATTCTTTTTTTTTTTTTAATCTTTGTGGGACAGGGTCTCACTATGCAGTTCAAGCCAGTCTTGAACTCACTTTGTAGCCCAGGCTGGCCTCAAACTTGTAGTGATCCTCCTGCCTCTGCTTCCTAGGTGCTGGGATTACAAGCATGTGCCACTATACCTGACCTTAAAGTTAGATTCTTACCTTGCTCCTTGTGCCAAAATAAAAGTAAATACTAAATGTGAAAGAAAGAAATTTTTCAGAAGAAAGCATGTGATGAATTTACAACCTTAGAGGCCACTTACAGCAAGACAGAAAATCACAGGTTCAGCAAATTAAATTATGTGATATGTGACACTTCCAAAGTAAAGAAAGAAACCAAGTGAAAAGATTAATGAAAGAAGAGTTGGTACTTGTTTACAACACAACTGAAGCGGTAATTTTTTTTCATTTTACAGAGTTTACACTAATTAATGAGAAAGAAATAGCCCAATACAAAAATGAGGAAAGAGGTAATTTATAGATACCTATGTAAAGATAACTTCCTTCACAAACTAAAGAAATGCAAATGCAGTAGCAAGCAAATTCCATGTGCCAGGTCAGGCAAAAATTACAATTCCTGATAACACTAAATTTGGTCAGAAATCTGGGGACACAGCCATCTCAGCAAGGACTGGAGGAATGTGACATGATGCCACCTTTTGGGAGGGAAATTAGGCAGTATTTATCAGGAATTTCAGCGCAGAGCCAGAGGTCACCTGGCTCAGCAACCCGTGGCTCCCGCTGTATGTGCAGCCATCCCCACACAAGCCTATCAAGACCCTGACAAGCAGCAGTGAGATACACATGGCTGCAACTGTTCTGGAAAGGCAAGAGGCCACTGACAGGCCTAGATAAATACGGACTGCAGTACCTCACTTGTCTTAAGGCTCCAAGCTCAAACTTTCCACTACTCAAACAGCAAAGTTTGAAAAAGCTCTTCCCAGTGTTTGTAACTTTGCTTGACAGTCAAACTGAAAATCTGATTTGAAAAAACCTGTTCAGGCCAAGAGGGAGGGAGTCACGCGCCACAGACACAAAGGGGCGAGTGACGCTTCAGTCTAAGCACTGCTCTCACCCAGACTCCAACAGTGCTGGTGTACTTTTTGGACCTCAGAACAAATTATTTGGTTTTCTATTATTTCCTATGGGAAAAATGTGTTGAATTCTCGAACTTTTTGGGATTTGAACACAAATTTGGAACAAATTGTGTTCAACAACTGAGATATCACTAGGTAAACAAAATATAGTACAATCATACAACAGAGTATTAGGAAACATATAAGCATAAAATTGCTTCTGGGGAAATTTAGAAAAACTTAACAATAGCTATATGAAATGGGTATGAGGTAGCATGGGAGAGATTTTCACATCCTTTATTCTGGAATTTTTGTGCTGCTTGAATTTTCTAATCATATACATGATTTACTGCAATGTATTAAAAATGATCTGCAGACTATTTTAGAACATTTTTCTTCTTTTCCTATACTAAGCATGTTTCCTATATAGTACATATATTTTGCTTATATGCTTATTTGCTTCAAATATTTTGCTTATAAGTTGAGCAATATTTGTTTTTTTCTTTAATTAGAGTGGTACCTCGGTTGAAGAACTTAATTCTTTCCATGATTCTGGTTGCAAACTGAATTGGTCCCAAACTGAATCAAAGTTCCCCATAAGGTCAATGTTGAACCTAATCATTGAATTTGATTCAGTTCTCATCCAGCTTGGTTTGTGACCATAATCATGCAAAGAATTAAGTTCATGAATTGAGGTACCACTGTATTTTAGGACATTTACTTTTCATTTTCAACCCAGTTCCCCCTTCAGCCTTCTTCATGAACATGGCTGCTGGGTTTGCTCTGTTCTGAGGCCTACCACGCTGTTACAATTAAAATCCACAATGATTTTGCAAGTGATCATCAGCATAAAACATTATTAGCATAGCAGCTTTCTACCACAAAGGGAACAAGCCCTATCTCTGTGGATTACCTTTCCCCACCCCCAACCCACCGCCCCCTCTGCTTTCTGCCCAGGATGATAAATGTCATGCCAAGAAAGTTATCATTATAACCAATTCACTAGGAAGTAGGGGAAAATGATTTAATTTTGACAACTAAATGAGCTTTGACAAATGACTTAACTAACACTCTAACCAACTTGCCCTGATAAAAATCAGGCAGTTTTTCCACTTCGATGAGAAAAATTCATCTTCACTCCATCACGTGCACTGAGCAGCCACCCAGGGTCTGGGGGTGGCCTGACCACACAGGTCTGCAACCACTTTCCCGACAGACCTTAGGCTGAGACCCTTCCCCACCCTAAGGATCATCTCCGTGGGCTTCAGGGATTTCTCTGCTCATCCCCTCTTCACAGTTCTAAGTCCTTCCTGGGTACCAGTCCCCAAGCTGGTCCCACTCCCAACCTCACTAAGTTCTTCCCTCCAGCTTGTGAGTCATGGAAGGAGAGGAAATGAGGCAGTGAGCAGAGGGGCCTAGCAGGCAATGCGCAGCATGGAGGTGGAGGGGAGAGAGTTTGCTCTCTGCAAGTGAGCTAATCAGGCCCAGAGTCCAGCAGGTGCTCTCCTGGACTTCCCAATGGCCTCCCAAACCTGAATCCTGAGGACAGGGCCAGAGCTGGGCTCCCTGTAGACTGCAGCAGGAAAGCCTGCTAAACGCTCCACTTCCATGTTCCAGTCCTGAAGCCACCCTGAGTGGTTCTGGGGCCTGGGAGAAACTCACAGCCCATGTGGGCTCAAAGTGCTCAGGGGAAGGGAGCTGCACCAAGCCCTACTCCTGAGGCAGGGAAGGGCAGCCAGGGAAGAGCAGTTAGGAAACAGACAGTGGGGCCCAGGTCTCCTAACAACCCTTTCTCACTGTGGGTGAGTCTCCAAAGCTTCCTACACTGCCTCAACTCAGCAGTCTTCTTTAAAGCATAGCCCTGGAACCCACTAGCACACGTATGATCTGCCCTGCCTGGGTCCCAGTGGCCCATGGCAAATAGCCCATGACCACCCATGCTGTGGCAAGTCGAGTTTCCCCAGACTGGAAGCTGGCTGAAAAGAACCAACTATGGGATTTGACATTTCTCCTTATTTAACCATAATGATCAAGGGCAAAAACCTGAAATCACCTTAAATATCCCAAAAAAGATGGTAGTTTACAACGTGCATAAGAAACATGGAAAAAAAAAAAAACGCCCAAGCACAAAACAGCAGGTAGTCGGGCTATTAATTATGTTTATATACACATGGGATACTTGGAAGAATCAATTTTCAACCTACCAAACTTCTCAGGAAATTGTACTAAAAGGCACTTTTCCTTTTTGTACTGTATTAGGATTATTAATTCAACACACAGACCCCATATGCAGGCATGTGTTGTTCTAAGCTACTAAACTAATGGTATAAAAAACAGTGCTCATTAATTACAGAAGCAACGGGAACAGAAATAGCAATGGAAAACTCACTTAATTGTCATTAATAATATAACACATTTCATCCCTGGCTTTTTACCATCATTGTAGTCTCTCATGAGATCAAGGGCCAGGTTCCTACACGTGGTGCTAGAGTCAAAAACAGGACATGCTAGAACAAAAGCAAAGGTAGGATACTCCAGGACATGGAGAAAGGCAACAGGGACGTGCCCCAGAAGTCATCCCAGGGTGTCCGGGTGCACGCGTCTTTCATGGGCCTATATGAGCTAGAGAAAGAGACCCTGCACCACTCCAGCCCTGCGCCAGGTCAGAGTCCCTGTCAGGAACTGAAAGGTCCTCCTAGGGCCTCCAACCCATCTAGAAGGTGAGTGGGGCTCCTGAGGTTTATGCTTTTCTGGCTGAATTATCACAACAACTCCATAGAAGAAAAGCAGAGGAGGCTGAGGTACATGGAGGTTGTGGTCCTCTCTGGGAAGCAGGCATCATGCATGGTCCCACATCAGAGATGAGGGCCACGGGCTCTCAGAGGAGCAAGGCCTAAACCCATGTGCTGTGGGTCATACTAAGCCAAGATCTGAGCACAGGCCTGACTCTGGGCTGACCGCTGCCCTTCTCCAGGCCTGGCCATGGACATCACATCATGGACAAGAACAGCACATCATAGGCATGGAGTGCACAAGTTTCTGCAGAGCACCCCTCAGTTTCTGAGCACACACTCTGTGAGCCAGTAAGAGCAAACTGTGCTGATCCAAGCGATACCCACCTCTCCCAAGGTGAAAGGTGATTTCCTGAAGCTGGTGTGAGCTCAGCTGGTGGACCACCACTGCACCCTGGGAAGACCCCACTCCTACTCCCTCCCGGGCAGTCCCCCAGCCCACAGAGCCATGCCTGTGCTGGGGCTCCAGGCGCTGTCCCACGGGCAACCAGGAAATGTGTGGGGGAAGCAGCAGGGCTGGCCAGGAGCTCACAGACTGCAGTTTCCAGTGTGATTGCGACGGGCACTGGTTTGAATCTAAAGTTTGAGGGTGTGGTGGGAGTAGCTTCACAGAGCTGGCTAGGAAGCTCCTCAATTTATTTTTATTTTTACTTTTATTTATTTATTGCATTTATTTTATGGTGCTGGGAATGGAACCCAATTGCCTTACACATGGTAGGGAGGGATCTACCATGGAGTCACAGAAATGCAAAATTTTAAAACTTTATTTTTTTTCAATTGCTAAAAAATGTATTTGTTTATAACATAAGTGTGGCATAGAGAACACAGCTCACAACCTAAGCCAAGATCCAGGGTGGCCTCAAAGATTCAAGATCCATGGGGACCTCCAACAGGTCTCAGAGGAAACTAGAGAGCTCTGGGGCCAGGGAGCCACCGTGACATCAGCTTCCGTGCTCTCTGATTCCACAGTGGATAGTGCCCTGTGGTTGCATCCGGCTGGCTCCCTAACATAAGCATCTCCCTCCTGAATCATCTCTGTCCACAGCAAGTGTGGCTGTCTTTTAACCCCCCAAAGGGAAACCACCCTAGTAAGGTTCAGGCCCCTAATCCAAAACAAAGACAGGGCACTGGAGGTGGCAATTCCCTAGGAAGCTGTCACTCAACTGGACAGCAACAGAGGGCAGAGCCCCTGTCCTGAATGCTGCCTTAGGCTAGACTTCCATCTTGGCACCTCAGGACACCCAGGCTCTCAGTGGTGGCTCCTCCCCATGCCTCCCCATGGGGCCAGAATCACATCACTTATTTAGAGTGCCACTCATCCCCATGCACATCCAGTCTTCCGGAGGTCCTAGGAGATCCCCACCCCTCTAGACAGCACACTCTTCTATCCTTGACAGAAAAGCCTGATGGGGTCTGGTCAAACCTCTGGGGCCCTGTGCAATGCAAAACATGAGGCCCACTTTGGAGACAGGAGTCCTGAACAGGCTGCAGTTCCCTACCCTGCTCCAAGGTCACCATTGGGGGCCTTGCAGTGACATATACTTAAAGCAAGACTTTACACCATCCAGACAAATCCAAACCCTCTCTTTTAGGCCTGTAACAGGGGTGCAAAAGCCAATGGGTAACTGCAGACAGGTAGCAATACTGTTCAGATGTCAGATGGACAGATTGTGGGGGGGCAAGGCATATGCACAGGGCAGAGAGGCAGGAAGGTAAACAAGGAGGTGACCTGGCCACTTCCCTTACAGCCTGTATGAATGCACCCCACATGGATATGGACACAGCACAGGTTCTGCAGGTGCTGGGGTCAGCTGAGAAAGCAGAATTTCAACTGTTCTGTCAAAGAAAGGAAAAAGCCAGGGCCACACTGGGACAGCCTGCAGGGTGGTGCACTATGGAGAAGGTACAGGGACAGTTTAACAAACAATATCAGAGTACATTTTATGGTGTTGGCCACATGAGACTGACTGCCAGCTCAGTCTTTTTTCTCCACTTCCACCTCATTTTCCTCTCACCAAAAGAGCAGGAAGCCCATTTCTGCTGGTTATATTCCAAGATCCTATGTAAATTACATTTCCAGGTTGCATCCCTTTACCCACCAGCCCTGAGCTCAGAGGATGAAGTCTCCTGTCTGCCAGGAGCCCTCCCACTAGAGGAGGCCAGGCAAACTGAGCTCTAGGCCCTGGAAAACTCTCTCACTCTTGCCTTTCCTCTCTTCTGGGGTGATCTGGGGACCACAGTGGTAGGGTGGTCTCCTCCAGTCAATCAGTCATGAAACCTGAGACCAAGCCCCTGGACTGGAAAGCACTCCTCTGGCTTCTTTCCTGCTGCCATCCATTCACACCCTCCCATTGGGACTCTGAGCAGGAGGATGACTGAGCTGGGGACAGTTCAAGACCTTTCTTGGTTTCCACTATCCCACTGAGACCCTCGTGTAGGTGGGGAAGGTGAGGGGTGAGCCTCTGTCACACACTGGGGTATCTGTCTCCCTTGCTGGCTGCTGGAGAGCTGTCAGGGGCAGAGACTTGACAGGAAGGAAGTGGGCACAGAACTATGTGATTTCTCCAGGCTTGGGTCTTTAACCCACTCAATCCTAGCTCTCAGGAAGATTGAAAAAAAAAAAAGAAGAAGAAGAAAAGAAAGGGCAGGGACTGTTGGAAGGCCATGTTACACAGTTTGGAATTGTTTATTTTGTAAACAAACCAATGGCAATAAATTATGCTGAACTTTTAATAAGACGCACATCATATTAAGCCTGTATTTTTGCCAAGAAAAAAAAAAAAGGTAGGGGGAAATAGAGAGAAAAATGCCTTGAAGTAAGGATCACAAAAGAGGTTTCCTGTTATGAGATACGGATGCATTTCCTTGACCAAAACCAGACTGATGAAAATGCCAAATCAAAAATTATGAAAACTACAAACAGGTGACAGATTTGAACTTGCTTCTCTTCCTGCCTAGACCCAAGGCAGCAGTGCCTCTCCTAGCTCCTGTGCTTGGCCAGCACCTAAGGCAGCACCGAGGGCCAGGGCCACTGCCAAGGCCAGGTAGGCAGCAGCTCAGAGCGCTGAAGTCTGCTGTGGCTGGTGAGTTGGCACCCTGTGTTGCAGCAAAGTCTGGAGGATCCCATAAAACGTGTTGCCCTAGATAAGCACCCTATGTAGAGCCCCAGAATGCCCCACACCGGGCAGGTGTTGGCACAAGGACAGTAATTTTCCCAGCACTGCAGACACAACAGAGACTGGGGTGGGTGCCAGGGTGGATTCTCCACAGTGGAGCAGCACAGGGAAGAATGCTGTTCCTGCTTTAATTTTCATGATCTTTGCTATTCCACTCCACCAGGCTTTAAATGTGCCTCTCCCTCCAACAAAGGACCCTTCCCTTACAGCTTCTGCTTAGGGAACACCCAGTTGTCTTCCAGGAGGTAGGCACATGTTTATTCTCAGAGCCCGCCTGTCTCCACGGAGCCACCTAGTCCCTCCATGGGACCTTCTTCCCCCTTGGTTCTCTTGTATGCTGATTTAGGGACAGATCCCTGTCCCCCATCCAGGGAGGCATATTAGCAACATTGCTGAAGGCCCTGCCACCCTCTGTGCCTAGCAGAGATGACTTGTCCTTCCTACAGGCATGAAAGTTGACATCTGTGAACTATTAGGGTAAGAGGGCTTAATCTCCATCTGCTCTAAGTTTCCCTCCCACAACAAACTCCAAGAAGATGTAGGGCTCCCTGTATGTACTCAACGCAGCCCTGATGGTATCAGCAAGCTGTGTCCCTGTCTATCTTCAAGGTGGGGAGCAGAAGGAGCCAGGACCCACACAGTAGGGACCCCCAGTGGCTCCCACCTACAGCACCCCTAGGAGGGCCTGGTCTAGTCATTCCCTCTGGGACCCTAGGGCCTATCACTCAGCCATGGGTAGGGAGCAGCCTTCAGAGCCCCAAGGGAGATGCAGCCACCTATGAACATAGGGTCCCCAGAGCTCTTGAGTGCTGCTACAACCAAACTCTCTGCCATTTACAAGGCTGGGATCCATAAAAAAAAAATTATCTCTCTATGTAATTTAATATATAATATGTATTTAATATAAAATATGTAAAATGTAATTCTCCAACATCAAAGGGAAGGTATCCCCATCATCATTTTAGGAAAATTAACTGAGCCCAGAAAGATGACATCATTCATTCAAGGTACAGGTCAGGAAGCAGCAGAGGTGACATTTTCTGCCTCTGAAGCTTGGATGTTAATGTGACCCTAACAGGGATGCACTAATGGTGGCTAAGAAAGGCAGAGAGAGCTGGAAAGGAGAGCACGGCCTTGCAAGGAGCTCTCCTTCTCAGAACTGGGTTTCCACACACCCTCCACTCCCCTTGCCTGGCTGTCATCTACCTGACACCTCCAGAACCCCTCCCTCCCTGGTCTGCAGTTTCAGCACAAGTCACAGGCCAGACCATAAAATAACTACCAATACACTGGAGGGCACTGAGGCTATAGCGTTTGTTCTCAGATCACAGTGGATCAAAGTGTACACCAACAACAAAAGGTAACCAGAAAATTTTCCAATGTTTAGAAACAAAGCAATGCTTTTATAAATAATCAATAGGCCAAAAAAACCTATAACATACACTGTAAATAGTTTTAATTAACTAATCAAAACAATGCCATGACAGTGGAATGAAACTTAAAGGAAAACTTAGTTCTAAATGTATGTATAAGAAAAGATGGTCAACAATTACTTATTTAAGTCTCATTTCAAGAAGCTGAATTTGCCAGGTGTGGTGGCACCTGCCTGTAATCCCAGCACTTTGGAGGCTGAGGCAAGAAGATCTTTGTGAGTTCAAGGCCAGCCTGGGCTGTAAAGTGAGCTCAAGGCCAGCCTGAACTGCATAGTGAGACCCTGTGTCAAAAAGAGAGAGAGAGAGAAAGAAGAAAGAAAGAAAGAAAGAAAGAAAGAAAGAAAGAAAGAAAGAAAGAAAGAAGTGCTAAGTAATCATAAAAATGCAGAAAAATGAAATAATTTTTTTAAAAAATCAATGAACAAGAGAAAAAAATCAACAAAACCAAAAGTTAGTTAATTGGAAAGATTAAGGAAATTGGTATTCATCTAAGACTGATCAAAATAAGAGGGGAAACAAAAATCAGCAATATTAGAAATAAAGTTATAGAAGGAAACGAAGCGAGGTAGTATACTTTTAAGTCTAGCACTCTGGGAGATTGAGGTAGAAGGATCATAAGTTTGACCTTGTATCACAAAAGGAGTGGGGGTACAGGAGGCTGGGTTCACAGCTCAGTGCAAAGATACAGGGTTCAAGTCCTAGTACTGGAAGAGGGGGTGGGCAGGAAAGAGAGGGAGAGGAAAGGGGAGGAGGAGGGAGAGAGGGAGAAGAGGAGGGAGGGGGAGACAGAGAGGGAGATCTATGATATTGCTATATTCTAAAAAAAAAATAAAAGGATAAAAAGAAATGAGAATATGATGATTAATTTTATATCAACAAACAAAATAGGCCTCCTTTTAAAAACACAAGAGTAATACAGAAGAAATAAAAATCTGAAAACTTTTATTTACATATGCATATGTATATACATATACATTTAATTAAATCCATAATCAAAGGCAGAAAACTAGGTCTGAACACCTCCTAAAGATCCTACCTCCTACACTATTAAAATGGCAATTGAATTTCACATAAGTTTTAGAGGAGAAAAAAAACCATCAAAACCACAGCAATGTATGACCAAAATATATAATCAAATATATTTCTATATAGTAGCACAAATAACTATAACATGAAAACTATTTTCTATAGCATCAAATAATAAAATACACTTACTAAATAAATTTAGTAAGTGATATATAAACTGCATTTAAAACTGCAAAGCACTACTGAGAGAAACAGGAGACTTTGATCAGGAAAGCTATGCCACATTCATGGAAAGGTACGCAGGGTCAGTGTCACTAGTCACCAGCATTCTGCAGATGCCTCCCAATGCCAAAAGCCCAACACATTTCTTTTTTAAAGAAATTGCTGGGCTGGGGGTTTAGCTCAGAGCGTAAGTGCCTGCCAGGCAAATGTGAAGTTGTGAGTTCAATTCTTGGTACAAAAAATAAATAAATAAATAAATTACTTTGATTTGAAAATTTATATGGATGCAAAAGACCTGGAAGATCCAAAGTAATATGTGAAAACAACATAGTTGAAAGACTCATACTACCTCATTTCAAATTTTACTATGAAGCTACAGTAATCAGGCAGCACAAGATTGGAATGAAAGCAGACAGATCAACAGCACAGAACAGAGTCCAAAAACAGATACATGTTCAGTTGTTTGATTTTTTTTTTTAATGCTAAGGCAATTCAGTGAAAAAAGGCAAATCTTTTCAATAAAAGGTGCTGAAACAATTGCATAGACATGTTTTTTTTTTTTTTTTTAAAAACTTCAATCTTTTCTTCACACCATATAAAAAATGAATTTGGGATCGAATACAGGCCTAAAAGTAAAAGGCAAGATTAAAAAGCTTCCAGAAGAAAATATAGGAGAATATCTTTACAACCCTTGGATCAACAAAGACAAAGATTTCTTAGAAAGGAAACAAAAAGCATAATCCATAAGAAAAGGATAATCTGACGTTCATCAATAAAAACCTTCAAAAGATACAATTAAGAAAACAAAAAGACAAGCTTCAGATTGGGAGAAATAATCTCAGTGTTATCTGATGAAGGACTTGTGGCCCAAAAACATAAGAATTCCTACAATCAAAACAAGACAAACCACCTTATATAAGAAATGTGTAAGAGAACTGAGCAATCACTTGGCAAAAGAAAGTCAGCAGATACCAGTAAGCACAGTGAAAGCTGAGCACTACGGTCCCCTCTACCATAGTGGTGGCCCCCCAGTGATAACTCTGGCACCTGCAGTTCCCCCGTATACCCCACACAGGACAACAAGGAGCATCTGGAGAAAGGTGGCCGAGAGTGCCCTGTAGAGGTGGGCAGAGGTCCCAGAGGTCACCTGAAAGCAGGATCCAGGCTGCAGACATATATTTCATTCATGCCGGGTGACAGACGCTGCACTTGAAGAGCATACTGTGCAGGACTGCAGAGCATGGGCCTCACACCAACCCCAGGCACTGGCAATCACCAAACCCATGAGCACTTGGGGGTGGTGGCCACAATGCACTCCTCCCAGGCCCAACAAGGACTCCTGACCCCTGCCCAGGCCCAGGGCTCCGCTGTAGTCCTTGAGCTCTGTCTCCCCAGTGAGGGCCCCATCCAGAGCCCACTGACAGAGCAAGGCAGTGCGTGAATTCATACATCCTCCTCGTCCTGCCCAGACACAGTGAGAAGGACAGGAGCCAGGACATCCAGACTCAAGGTCCCATTTTGGCACCTCTCTGACCTCGGGCAAAACACATCCTTTGTCACAGCCTTGATTTTTATCTTAGCAGCATTTGACAAAGCAACTTCCTAAGATACTCAGAAAATGCTTTAAAAACCCAATCACTTACCCAAGATAACTGAAAAATGCACTCATACCACAAATTTAAGACAAAAAAGGGAAAAGTTAAGGAAAAGGTTGGAAGCAAGAGGAGGTGCATCTAACACCATCCCCATCATGGTGGATAAAAAGAAAGACAAGGAAAAATTCAACTCGATCTGTTCTCACACAAGAGTATCTTCCAAGCAGCTGTAGTGGTGACAAAACTCAAGGTACAAAACAAGGCACAACACATGTTATTTATACACAGTAAAAATGGGGTGGTTACACTGGGGTGTCTGAATGTATACTGCGGTGGGAAATATTTTACCTCTTTTATATCATTTGGATTTTCTACTTAGCATGACAGTGTGTTATCTACACTTTAAACAATTATAAGTAAGTTCAAGTTACCTGCTATAGCTGCTGCACTCTAAGAGGCACCCTGTTTTCAAGGGCCCTTGGATGTCCCCATCCCAGGGGCTGTCGCAGAGGCCCTCCTCTCCTGCCCAGCCCCAGGAAAGCAGCCTCTGGGGTTTCTCAGCCCACAGCTCTCCAAGTCATTCTCTTCTCCTCCTGGCTAGAGCCAACCTTGTGTTCCTGCTAGTAACTCCAGTGCTCGCTGAGGCCTTAAGGAAGCCAAGGTTCTCATCCTCTCTCCGGCTTCCTTACTCTTGCTAATTAATGCAGCTGGCCAGCTGGCACAGCTTCCCAGGGTCTCCTTCCTTCCATACGGGGCCAAGGCTCAGGCAGCCCTTCCTGCCTCTCTGCGCCACTTCACAGGAACTCTTTCTTCTGAGCCTGTCTCCTCCTCCACCTGCTGGAACAAGGGCCCTATACTCCAAGGTGAAGGCCACAGCCATCATTATACTACCACATCAGTTTTGGGGGTTTATTCTTTCAAAAGTCTGCCTGAAAGAAAACATCAAAAATCGCCTCTGCTAGCAGGGTAAGAATTCTACAGCAGGGGCATAGGCATCTCACTATCAGAGGTCACAGACAAGCAGGGACTGAAGGCTGAGATCAGTGTGGACTCAGCCTGCTGGCAGATACACCCATACCTGTCACTTAGGGTACAGGCGCAGGGTGAAAGGGTCACAGCGTACAGCATGTTTCCTATCTCTTGTCTGCTGGAAGAGCCTCAAGGCAATGAGACTCCAGCACCACTGAACAGTCCCAGTTTCTAGCACCATCCTCCAGTAAAGAGAGCTGGGCTCCAAGGAGGAATGGCTGAGTCCAGGCCTGGGGCAGGGAAACACAAGATGAGCCTGGAGCACCTCTTAGTACCAGGGACACAGGACCCAGCCTAAGCAGGCAGCTAAGGATCAAGACCACAATCCAAGGGTGGCAAAATAATGCAGTACTGGATCATGACTCAAAGTATAAAGTGCATCCCTGTGGTCCACAATAAGTGAGATACAAGACCAAATTTATAAAAGGGGAGATAAATCTCTCAGGAGAAAGATCCCAAATTGATATAGATGCTCCTAAGGAGGTGTAACCTGACTCCCTGCCCTGAGGCAGAATGCAGGGGCACCAGTGGGGACAGACACTAAATATGAGTCCTGTGTGCACACAAGAGTCACAGGGAAGGGTGCCAAAGCCCCCTGGGAACATCCATCCCAAAAAAGATGGATAAGTGAGTTACAATCAGGTCACTCTATGCAACAACACATGGCAGGAAAACCCATGTACAAAGACTGCGTCTACCAGTACAGGTAACCCTGGAAACCAAGATGCTGAGTGAGAGAAGGTTGGAATGGGATATGTGGAGAACCTTGCAACTTACATACAGCTATAAAACACCTGAAACATCATCATACACACCAACATCTACAACGTGAGGGCAAAGTATTTATACCGAACTCAAGAGAGAAAGCCGTCTAACTGGCAGCGAAGGTGCATGTGTTCATGGGTACTACAGAGTTGCTTCTTTAGTTAAACTGTGTTGTTCAAGCCTCCCTGGAGTCCATAACCATGCTTCACAGCCTTGGGACTAGGCAGGAAAGGACAACTGAGGGGCCGAGGGCGGGCATCTCCAGGACACTGGAGGCTGTGTCCAGTCCCAGTCAGATGCCACCCCGCAGCCTGCACCAGACAGACAGGCTGCGGGGTGGCATCTGAAATGGTAGGATGAGCGAGAAAATGGCAACAGACAGGAGGAAGGGGAAGCACATGGGTGGACAGAGGCAGGCTCAAGCACAGCTGACCCAGGCACAGCCAACCTGCAGCTGCCCTGAGGTGCTGGTAGGGTACAGAAAGGAGGGGGCTGCTGCCTCTCTGGCCAGTCCTTCTGTCACAGGTTCGTTCTCCTCAGCCAGGACAGTTCTTCAAGAAGCAAGGGCTTCTGCATCCCACACTGTCAGTGACCCGGAGGCCCCGTAACTCCACAGCAGTACCAACTCCCTCCTCACAAGAGCTGGAAGCCCAGCCACCCCACATCCTCCTCTGCCTTGGATGCAGCCATCATGAAGGCTCCTGGTCAGAGCCTGTCCTCACTCTCTCCTACCACCACCCCACACCACAGCAGCACAAGCCCCAGCCTAGGCCCAGCTGTCTCATATCCATCTGGCATCTGAGTCAGCTCCACACAAGCACGGCCAGGGACCCTTCCATGCTCCCCTTGCCTCAGTTGCCTCTAAGGGCCCAAAGCCCAACACAGGACCTCTGCTCACATCCAGGCCTCTCTGAGGACGGATGCCTGGTAGCCTTCAGGACCAGTGTCCCATCCCACCTAGCAGGCCACCAGGGCCCTCCTGGCCAGCTTCCCCGGAGCCATTCAGTGGAAAAGCACACACACATACCACATTTCTACAGTCCTGATCACACAAAACCAACCAGCTCATCAAAATGAGCTTAGTTGTCAGAAAAGATGAAATTATAAGCAGCATTCTAGGAAGAATTGTGTAGTTCAAGGAAACAAGGGAGTATAAAGTACCTTTTAGAAAGAGTCTCAAACATAGAAAACACATAATTACTTCTGTACTTTATAGTCACCGTCATGGCTTTTGATCTCTATTTACCAAAGGGAAAAAATGTCCACATCATGTGGGCAGTGGACACAGTGGCCCCATAATAACAGCATCATGTAACCTGTGGTATGGTTGTGTCAATACACAGGTTGGGGGGCTGACATGTGGCCCCCATGCTGTCCTTAAGGGGTTGAGGTTGGAGGAAAGTATCTCAGTGCTAACATGTGGGTCTCCTCCTCCCTTCTAGCTATGTGAAGAAAGAGCTGAAGCTGCTCTCTGTCTCCCACCGTGGACACCTTTGCTAACTGAACACCAGAAACAGATGAGGTAGACACAAATGGGTGACAACAGCTTTACACAGATGTCACTACACCTGCTCATTCTGCCCTGGTACAGAAGGCCCATGTGAGCCACCTGCCAGGTCCTATCACCTGGCTCCTGGGGGACACTGCTAGATACCCCTTGCCAGTTTTACCCCACATGAGGTTGAGTCCTGGTGCTTCCCAGCACCACAGGGCATGAGAAGCTGCCCATAGCACCACAGGAGGCAGCTTCCTGGACTAGACAATGTCATGGAACAAGACAGGACATGGGCAAAAAAAGCAGGCAAGGAAGCATATGCCAGTCATCCCACACTCCCGGAGCCTTAGGCAGGAGGATTATAAGTTCAAACCCAACCTGACCAACTTAGTGACTGAGGGCTGAGATATAGTTCATGCAGACAACTTAGGTTCAATCCCCAATAGCACAAAAGAGGGAGGGAAACTAAGTCCTGACAGTCAAAAGCCCCATACTATCAGGCCCAGAGTAAAAATACGTTGACTTTTCAGTTATGGAAAAAGATCAACTCCCTTTACTTACAAGCTTCTGAGTTGGTTCCCATCACTGGGAATCAAACACATACCAGCTCACAGACCCACTTCTTGGACATGGCACGCACCTTCCAGTGAGACCCAGACTGCACCAGGGCCTTCATCTCCCTGCTGGATGGGCCTGGCATAGAAAAGAGAATGACCACAACCACCTAGTCCCTCTGTGAGACTCCATGTCCCATGGGGCCCCAAGGGGATAAAGATGAATCCACTCTAGAAAGGAGCCAGCACTGGCCATGGTCACCCCAATGGAGACAGACTGAGGCTATCCTAAAGAAATCCAGTGCATTACTCCTGGCAGAAGGCAACCAGCTGTGTCCCCAAAAAAAGAGTCATTCATTTAGAAGGGTGTCCACCCCTCACCCCTGGCTGACTTCCAGCCAGTCCTTTTTGAAGGCTGGGAGCCCATATCCAGGGAGAAGCCCACCAGCCACCTATGAACAGGAGGAACCAAGGCATAGAGAAAGGAGCCAGGCTCACAAGGAACATCTGGGGGTGTCTAGCTGGATCCCACAGCCCCAGAACACTTGTCCCAGAACAGCCTGAGATGGTAACTGTCCCTGGTTTCTCCAAGCCTAACATCCTGCACTGCCAGCATCTAAGCACAGAAACCTTCAAGTTACAAGTCCTGGGGTGCTTCCCCAAAGTCCACTGCCAGGCTGTGGACCTCCACGGATGCTGGCCAATTCTCCCCTACACCATGCGCGTGCACATGTGCATGTGCCCTGGTGAGCAGCTCCAGTGCGTGTCAACATGTGGGTCTGCTTTCAATTGCACTGGAACAATTCTACCTGGTAAACAAAAACAGATCCAAAATAACCTTTGGCAAGCAGCATATTTTTAAAAGAAAGAGAAGATCCGAATGAACTGGCAAGAGTAATGCTTAAGCAAACAAACTTGGTCAAGCCAAACATCCATGGTGCACATCAAAAAGCCCCTCAAAGGGCTCCCCGTGAACCACAGCCAGCAGTGGGAAGAAGGCTGAAGCAGACGCACTGCTGGCATGGACAGGACTGACCGCCCACATCCTGCCACTGGCCACTGGCCTTTCACGCAGGTCACAGGGTCAGACCTTGAGCAGCAGCCAGGAGGGCAGAGCTCTCTGCTCAAAGCAAGGCAGGGCAGAGGGTCCAACCAGGTTTTCTGACTCCAGACAGCACCTCACTGGAGGCCAGTAGGCAGTGGCAGTGAGGGCTCATGGGCAGCAGCACGACCCAGGGGAGGCCCAGCATCCTGGGTATAATGGATGGTCATCGTACCTCCTGACAGAGACCCACTTGGGCTCAAGGCCCAGGCAGAATCAGAGCTGGAGACTGCTTGCTCTGCATCCTACTGCCAGCACTGCTCAAGGGCACCCACCAACCTCCAGCCTCCCCCAAGCTACAAAACAGCAGAAGAGCAGAGAGCGTGATGCCAGCCTGGTCCCACCACCAGCAATAAAGTAAAACACCACACAGCTGCAGCAGGATCCCTGGTCCCTACTTCAGAGGCCAGTGATCTGTGCGAGACACAGCTATAAGAAACCAGGTTCTTGGGAACTCCAGAGCACAGTCTCCATGGCACTGGCCAGGTGAGGGATCCCTAGGGACCACTCAGAAGACAGGAGGGAGAGACCCACCTGGGAACACTGTGCCCAGCACAGGGCCTGCACAGTGCAGTTCCCTCAAGCCCCCTGGCACCGGCCCAGAGCTCTTTTTCCTGGTTTTGTGGGGTCTGGAAACTCCAGGTATTGGTTTCATCCTCTCTCCACTCAAAACATGCAGTGTACCTCTATGCACAGCTGAGTTTCTAGAACACACTGTCGCTGGAGTGAGCTGTAGAGGCCACACTACGCCAGACCCCTTCTCTCTCAAGACCCAAGTCTCCTAAGATAGGTGTGATCCTGAAGAGCCTATGGAGCTGCTGGTGGTCAGGGTCCTGCCCAGGGACCCACAGCAGCTGGGGAAATCTGAAACATGGGGAGCCAAACCAGGGGATAGCTCCAAGGATGTCACAGACCACTGCACAGTCATAAGTAAAACATGGAGGCCAGGTGGTGAGTACACAAGCTTTGGAGCCAGATCCCTGTGTCTAAATCACAAGACTTAACTTCTCTGGGCCTTGATTTCTCTTTGCCTTAAAAAGAGCCTGGGAGTGAGAGAAAAGAACTGGTTGTGATGTGGAGGGATAAACCCTAGTGTCACTGTCACCACCATGCAGCTTCCCCTACTGTGGCAGAGGGGCAATGGAAGCATTGCATCTGGTCTCCCCAGCATTGTCAGGGAAGGTGGCAATCCCTACAAAAGGGAAAAGAGTATTTGTATATGCTAACGTGCAGGGGCTATGGAGAGCCCAGGAAGAACCAGAACAGGTCTTTGTGCCTCTCTGAGGAGGAGAGAAGACAAGAGTGGGGAGAAAAGGGCTGCAGCCCAGGAGAGATGAGGAGAACCAGCTGGGAGGGGCTCTGAGGCAGCCAGGCAGGCAGGAGGGG
The DNA here is from genome assembly GCA_004027455.1 of Hydrochoerus hydrochaeris. Lineage (NCBI taxonomy): Eukaryota > Metazoa > Chordata > Mammalia > Rodentia > Hydrochaeridae > Hydrochoerus > Hydrochoerus hydrochaeris. Next base: position 127,132 of record PVLA01000683.1, on the reverse strand, counting down.
CGACAGGCTGCACACAAGCCTGCGACAGAGCAAGGCTGTGTACTCTCAGCGCTCTGCACAGCAGCAAGGGGAACACAGGTCATGTGGTGCCAAGCACAGGCAGCCATAGGGACACACTGGGTGACCATAGGCCATCCTAGGGCAAGACAGGGGCCCCTTCAGCCTCCCCAGCAGAATGGGTCCGGGCCAGGTGCCAGATCCCCATGCAGAGGCCTCCCCGGTAAACAGCGGCTTTCCAGGGCCAAAGCCAGGTGAGGCACAAGGGAGGCATGGGAGGCAAGAACAAAAGTTGCTCTTCCTCTGGGTCTATTTTGTTTTCATAAGAGCCACACAACGAACATATGAATGCTAGCTTGCTACAGAGCTGAACACCAATTACACAGCCAAGGACATGAAAATTCTCGCTCAGCTCCCCAGTTCATGTCTTGCTGCCCCAAGATGCAGTCACTGTTCACAGTGAGTGAGCACTGGCTTGTAGGTCTCTCTGACATGCATGCACACAAATATAGGTGGATGTGTGCAGCTTTCTTGTGTACAGTAGGCCAAACCACACATGTCATTCTGACTTGCTTTTGCACTCAGAACTACAGTCACAAAATATTTACCAAGGGCCCAAGAACACTACATTTGTCTTCAGGTGATTCTTGAGCTGTCCTTCCACATGGATGGTGTCATGGTTCCAGACCTTTGCAGTACCCCAAGTCTGGGGCCACACATTGAGCTCATCTCTGTTTGCTCTCAGTCTGAACACTGCTGAGATAGACACCCCCCATTCATACTTCCTCACACCACTGCCCTCTGAAGAGTCAGTGAAAAGGGACAGTGTCCCAAGCCTGCCAGAAAGTGAACAAGAGGCAGGCTTTGCACTCCCCGCTCACAACAGGAGAAACAAACACAGGCTCTTCGGGGAGCAGTGGGTGGAATAGTGATAAGCTTGGTTTGGGCTCCGACTGCCGGACAACCCAGAGAGGCCATCTCCCCGACCCTGGCTGTCACCACACAGGAATCCCTCACACTTGCTCAGGCCTGCAGTAAGAGCCACCAATGTGAGGCCAGTGGTTGTCCACTAGGGATGATGCCCCACAAACACTGAGGCTTCCAGGAAAGTTCTGGTCATCACATCTCAGGCAGGGGAGTGGGTGGTGAGTGGTGCGTCAAAGCAGGGATGCTGCTAACCAGCCCATGTCCAGGACAGACACTGGGAAGCAATGGTGACATCCAAAAGCAACAGTTCAGCTCACACTCAGCACTTGAAGGGTTAAGTGGCTGCACTGCCCAGGCCACCTCACTGCCTGCCCGCCTGCAAGGACTGCATTATGCCTGACCAGGAGATGGGCTGCTGCTGCCCGCCCGCCCGCCGTATGGTTCACATTAGCCGCGCTCTGCTTGGCAGCGTGCCCTCTGGCGGCCTGCCTTCCCTCCCTGCCCCTCCACTCTCCACCCCAACTCAAAGAAAATACCAGGATCCACATATAAAACCAGCGTACTCCCCTCCTGTCTCTTACTGGGTCTTGAATCAAATGAGCTCTTAAACTCCTGACCTTCCGCCCAGTCACCCCGGTTTGTTTCTCAGCAGCAGCAGTGAGGGCGGCTTGGAGAGGGGGGAGTAGCTTCCCTCCCTGTTACCTGGCACTGGCACCAGGCAGCCTGGTGCAGCTTCTCTCAGAGTGTCCCCAGGAATGCTCTCCTCTCCATCCTGGAAGACCAAGGCTAGGGTGCTCGCCCTCATCTTTCAGAATCAGGAAGGCTTCTAAACCAAGAAGGAAAGGGGGCTGGGAGCCTGGGACCCTGGAAACACAACCTTGGACTTGGAAACAGCTGCAGCTTGCTCTGTAATGTTTCTCATCCTTTATAGCCAGGGGCCCGACTGTAAAGGCTGGATCCACACAGCTCACAAACCTCTGCCTTATCTCAAACTCCTCTGAGCATCAGACTCATGGCAACCTGCCTCCGAGAACTCACCAAGCAGATGCCCCATCTACTTCAGATTTACTGAGCCCCAAGCCCTGCTCCCAGCTCATCAGGGCCCTCAGATCAGTCAGTGTCCCTGCTCTCAACATGGGCTCCCTCCCCTGGCCTGCTACTCTAAAAAGAGCCCTGGGCCATCTAAGCTTCACCAAGCCCTGTGGGCCCTTTCCTAAATATTCTAGAGACCTGCTGCAGTGCTATCTGCTTGAGCTTGGCCATTTCAACTTGCCTGAGCTACCAAAAAGCTTCCTCACTGGGCCCAAATAGGTCCTGGCACCCTGGAAGCCATTGTCCACAACATCTGTCTTTCCTGCCAACATGTATGCCACCTTGTCCCATGCACACCACCAACCAGCTCTGTAAGAGGCTCTTCTCCTTGAGTCCTGCTTCTCTCCTCTAGCCAACGGCCTTCCTCCCTGTCCCCATCTGGGGCCTCTGTGCTAGACTGAATGCCCTCCAAAACATGCCAAAGCATATCCTCTTGGAAGTCCTCTGCCCCTTCGGACCTGGATGCCCACTCTGCCCTTGGTCTCAGCAGGCTCCCTGTAGGCCATGCCCACAGCCAAGAAAGCACACGTCAGCCTTCCAGGGCAGGTACTTGTCCTTGTCACATCCACAGTGACATCCTCATAGCCCTGTCCCAAACAACATGCCAAGGGGTGCTGCACTGCCTTTGTTTGACAGCTTGGGGACACAAAGTCTGGCTCAGACTCCAAATTATCAGAACTAGTTCATGAAAATAGTATGGGAAAACAAAATTCTGAATAGCTGGAACATTTATTTATTTATTTATTTATTTATCTATTTATTTTTGGTATGGGGGATTGAACTCACGACCTCGCACTTGCCAAGAAAGGCGCTTAAGCCACTAAGATAAACCTCCGGCCCTGGAACTTATTTTTAAACAAGATGTTAGAACAAAGTATTTTAGCAAAATTTCAAACAAAAGCAGGTGAGTGTCTTTATTTTAACCAGGTATCTCATTTGCTCTTTAGCTGTGACTCTTACAAGTCATGGCCTGTGGATGACTTGGACCATGTTTGTGGCATCTTTGTTACTATCTCTCTTAAGAGGGAATTATAAATATTCCATTGAAATGGTGGGATGCTCTGCGCACACTCAGGAAACACTCAGCTTTCCTCTAATGAGGAAAACAAAAGCAGAAGGTTGAAGCAGAGGCCAGGTTGTGAGGTGCTAGGTGCTGGCCATGGGTGTGGCCAGGTCTGGCAAGGAAAGTGGGGAGCCAACACCAAGAGTACTTCTAGGGCTCACCCAGTCTGTTCTCTGAGTCCCTCCTCTCCCATGCCCAGACCTCAGGCTCCCTGTCCTCAGGGGGGCTGTGTCCTGTCTGTCAGGCCACATTTCCAATCTTGCCTCCTCAGAGAGAGCTCTCTAGACCTGAGCAGTCCTCTGATTCCCAATCACTGCTCTGTAAAGAAAGCAAGGCAGTGACTGAGGCGCGCCCCACAGTGAGACGGTGACACCTGCGGACACAGCACCATGGCCTTGGCCTGCCGCACGCATCCTCTCCCGTGACCACATGGTAGGTGCCGCATAGCACGTGCTGAACAACATGCTGAGCACTTCCTTTCACCCGCCATGGGAATACTGCACAACAGGCTCCATCGTCAATACTTCTTCCTTCAGATGAAGAAGCTGAGAGATGTTAATCACTGGGGCTGCAAGTAAGTGGCAAGTCAGGGCCATAGGTTTCCCTAAATTCCTTATGAAAACAATCCCCTCTCCCCACTCGATCCCCAGTGTGCAGGGTGAGAAGTCTTCTTGGATGATCTTGTTACTTCAAACATTATCACGAACATTAATTCCCTGGCTTCTGCTGCCTGGAATTCAGGGACCTGTAGTGGAACCAAGTTTTAATAAACATTATAGCAACTGTGGTTGGCCCACCCTTACCAGGGAGGAGGGTAAGCAGAAATGGCTAGATCCCACCAAGCCTGAACCCTACTGTAGCGGGAAAGGAGGACAGGAGTGAGGGCAGGGGCTGGAGAGGCTGGATGGTCTATCCTTGAGACCTGGGGACCCTGGAGGGCTTTCCCGAGCCCAATTCCAGCAGGACAGAAAGCACACTTGGGCCATGCATGAAGCAGCCCACAAGAAGGGTCTACAGCTGGAAGTTCCTCTTCCCCATGGCTCTCCAATAGCATCCTACTGCCCTTCTAAAGATCACAAACCACCACTGACACCCCAGGTCCCTGTCTCCAACAAGAGGAATTTCCTTTCCCTCAGCTCTACTAGTGTCTCTCACCTCTGTCTGTGCTACTCCTGCTCAGCAGCACCCCAATGCCCCCCACACCAGTGCAGCCCTGACTCCTTGGCACTCCCCGCCCCACCAGAGCACCAACACTCCTTGTTTGAGAAGCAGGCCAGAAGCTGTCCTGGGCATCCCCTCTTGCCATTCTCATCGAGCCTTACTGCACAAAGGGAACAGTCGGGGACACCCACCCCGACCAGCACTGGTATCGTAGTACACTATCAGCCAGGTTCCGCCTGCACAGCCATGTTGCCCACTGAACCAGAGCTCGTTCCCAAGGTAAAAATGATCCTAGGACTCACAGCAGAGACCAACTCTCCTGTGTGGACTGTGCAACACCTGCACCCATGTTGGCACAGCCTGGAACTCCTGCCACTTCCACCTGGTTCTCTGCCCCTGGCCGGATGCCCACTCCTGACAGTGGGACTCGGTCACTTCCAGCTCACATTCTCCAGGCCCCTTGAGGACACGTGTGTCATATTTAGCCCACAGCTAAGGGGAAACAACAGCCCAGGGCTCCAGGCACAAAGGTCCCAGTGAGCCCGTGTCTATGTCACCCCATCTCAGGACTGGCTGCTCCTGAGTCACACCTTCCCTCTGGCCTTCCTAGGATGGTGAAAGCAGAGGGCCTGCAGATGCAGGGAGGAGCCCATCCCCCTGGAGACTGTGCTTGTTTATGATGCATCCTGGGTCATAGAGCAGGGCTCGCCAATACACCTCCATCATTATGTACAGTCCCATCACTGCTCCTCCAGGAGGCAATGAGACTCACTTAGTTCCACTCACAAGATTTCAGCAGTCAGGGGGTCTCATACAGGGCTCACGGGGTACTACGGCACGCCAGGCCCCCAAAGACCTGGACCCCATAGTGCATGGCTTCGGCTAGAGACACAGGAGGCTGGCTATACCATCTGTCCCTAGCCGGGCAGGTTTACTGTGACTGCAGGAACAGGTCAGGAGGGCCTTGGGTGAACCTGTACAGACAGCGTCAACTGCTCCTTGCTGTCCCCTCCTTCAGGAGATCTCTCAGGGTACGGCTGCCACTTCTCCCATATTTTGACTTGTCTGGGCACCCAGGGTCACCCGGATACCACAGTCATCTAAGTCTTCTGCATAGTCAACCAACAACAGGGTCCTTGGGAAGAAGCGGATGAAACAGGCCTGAGGTGGCTCTCTGAGGTCGGGGTGACTCCACAGCTACTTCTCCCCAATCAGGGCAGGTGGCAGGAGATCTGGGATTCTCATCCCAGGGTGCTCTGGCAGGACTCAGTGCATACACCTTAGACTCGACACCAGGGCGAATCCACCTCTCCCTGATCAGCCTGGAGGGATTCAATGCCATGGAGCAGAACCATGCTCACAGAACAGGGGCAGCACAGGAAGGAGATTCCCACACCCTTTGGCCATCCTCTGTTCTGGGCCTCCCCTAATGCAGTGCCAAACTCCACTCGGGCTCAGAATGCTGCCCTCCACGGGCCACCAAAGGGCAAGCTAAGACAATGGAGACCTGACGCAGACACCATGGAAGCCTGACATGCATCACAGGCCTCAGTGCCAAAGGAGACACAGCAGCTGGGACACGTGTCATGGGGAAGGGAAACACTACCCCCACATACACACATACACACAACAGGGATGGCCTTCCAGGAGTGCAGGCTGTGGGGAGAAGGCCTTCACTACCACAGACTCTCAGAGTAAAAGGGTCCAGCTCACACTGAGCCAAGGGTGAGAACAGGCCAGAGGAATTTGTAAGCAAAGGTCTGGCAGAGGGGGCACTGCTCCTGCCATGGCCGTAGGATGCTGAGGGAGGTCTCTAATGGTAGAGCCCAGTTCCTGGTTCCCCATTCCTAAGGTCGGTTTTTGCCCTCACCTGAGCCTTGTTCCAGTGAGGACACCACAAGATATTACACATTGGCCAAGGATGTGACTCTCATCCTTAAGCCACAAGTAAAGCAGGACAGCAGCAAAGGCCTCATAGAGCCCCAGGTCCCCAAGTGTGCAGGGTGTGGACCCCCACCTGAGCTGTGGCACTCCAGGAGCTAGGGAAAGGCTAGTGGAAGGGAAGGACACACATGACACAGGCTGCCGTGATGGAAAGATGCCCGGCCTGGCCTGTAAATTTTCTATACTCTGTCAGTGTGAATCTCATCAGAACCCAGGAAACTCTGGCTCTAGGAGGGAATGTCAATGCCCCAATGAATTCACAATAGGACAGCCTCAAACATGGTACACTGCATGGAGTTATGATGGCATGGACACATGGGAGCACCTGGTGGTAGGCACCTAATGACAGTGCCCCAACTTTCTCAAAAACCCCCCGCCCCCGCCAGCTCTAGGGCTGAATGTGTGGCCTTGCTTGCCCAATCGCTTCACTGTTTTCATCACAGCTACAGGGAAAAGACCTTGGCCAGCCTGGCCAAAGACTCCTTAACTATGCTTAGAGCCATGGCAAAGAGGAGCCTTTTGCTCCTGTAACTTGGGTTATTTGGCCCACATGGCAGACACCCCTGACAGGCAGGCAGGCAGGACACAGCATCTTGCACAGACATGACATTGAGGCAGAGCAGAATGCAGTGGCCCTCGGGGCTCTAGCTCTCACCTCTGTTCTCCACAGTGTCCATGACAGGAGAAAGGCTGTCCTTCCCTTGCTCTCACTGAGTGGACACATCATATTGGTGAGCAATGTTGGTGAGTTGCCACAAGGACTATGTGGTATGTTGAGTCTCAAGGGAAAAAATGGGGCTGCAGAGCCACCAGAACATTCAGGGCAGATCAAGTCTGGAGAGGGCATGGGGGCTGGTACCATGAGCCTTCTGCTTCCCTGCCGTCTGACGGCAATGCAGGTTTATGTCACTTGCAACGAGTCCCACCTGATACAGAAAGAGGACTGGGTGACCTTATGAGGCACTAAAGTAAGAAACTGAGGCTGGGAGGTGACAAAACATATACCTGCCTTCTGTGCTACGTAAGGCACTGCAGGTTCTATCCTGAGCAAGGTATGGGGAGAGCCAAGGGGACAGTGGCTCGAAACGGTGGCTCTAACCAGGCCTTTCCATGGATGTAGGAGACAGACTCTGGGCTGGAGAGGAGTAGGGTGCTGAGGTGTAGTCCTGGGGAGTGCAGGGAGCTGATCTAGCAGTGGCCACAGGGCTGTAGTGGGCCCAGCACATCAGGGCCCTCCTGCAGCCAGCAGCCAAGGAGGCTGATGTGCTCTCAAGGCCACACTGTCACCCCCTCCAGCCCTTCCAGAATTGTCCCAATTCCCCCACAGCCTCCTCCCTGCTCTGCCCACTCCACTTGGTTGCCACCGGTACACAAAGGCATCAAGAACAGACTCTGGTTTCTACCAGCAAAGGCCAACAATCACTGAATGATGAATTTAAAAAAATTCCTTCCTTTACATATCTTTATGAAACAGGAAACAGGAAGATGAAGGTCAGGCAATATTTTATAGATGAAAAGAAATGGGCAGAAGGAGCTCAGTCCTGCAAGGAGCTGGGAAGCCACCTCTGAAGCCCAAGGATGTGATACCTAATTGTTCCTCCCAAACAGTGCCACAAAGTGCCACAGGAAGTTCTCCACACTGTCACTGATGGAGCGTCAGGACATAGCCCTAAAGAGCCCCATACAGAGCCTAGAAGGAGTGACAAGCTGTCCTGTTCCAGGTCTCTGCGACTGAGCTTGAGGTGGGTAGCTACTCCCACTGTTGCTACAACACCATTACTGTCTCCCACCAAATGCCCAATAAAGACTAAGTTACTTGTTGCCTTTACTGGCTTCTTTCTATTGCTGCGTTCATTGGATAAAGGCTGCTGAGAACATAGGAACAGACAGCAGGGACGTTAGAGACCAATGCAGCACAGCCATGCTAAGGGCCAGCAAGAGTGCTCACAAGCTGCAGGCTAAGCACCCAAAAGGGGAAACCTCCAGATGAGTGGGCCAGAGCAGGTCTGCAAAAGCCCTGGCTGCAGGCTTGTTTAGGCAGGAAAATGGATGGTTTCCAGATGTCATAGTTTTATGTCACCTTGTGATTACCTTCTAAGAGTAGGGACAAGGGGAAATGCAACAACATCCAGTAGTGGTCAGGACTCTCTTGTTCCCTTTTTATCATTTTTTTATTAGTAGTACGTGTCTGCAGCACATAGTGATCACGCTCCTCGTGAGAAGTTGGTGCAGGACACATCTTTTGCGCTTTTTTTTTTTTCAATAAAGAAAACCTGAACATGGACCTTACTTGAAGGAATATGCTATCAAATTCTGAACTTTTCTCTAAATATTTTATCCACTAACAGAAACCCAATCTGTTAGTGTTTATGATCATCACAACACTGGCTGGGTTTTTAGTAGCCCTGGGTTATTAGAGGCATTTCTTTACCATCAGAAAGGGCCCTACATTATGACTTCTGGCACCCACAGCAAAGATTCCACATGAAAACAGTGTCAAGTGGCAACAAGAGAGATGACAGGCATGGCAGCTAGGATGTGCTTGTCTCCTAGTGCATGAGTTTAGTCCACACTATACCCCCTGGCCAATTTTCAGAGTCCCAGACAGCGCCAAACATACAGCCTCATCCTAAGCATGAGCTGAGTTGGAGGAGCAGAGGTGCAGTCAGCAGCTCTCACTACTTCTGATGTTATATCCTGACTGCTGATCACCACAAGGAACATCGCTAGCTTAAAATCCCAAGGTCTATTTCCCAAGCTGAGAAATGAGGGAGCCAAAAAGCTGGGGAGAAAGCTAGTGACTTCTAGGATATTTGTTGTTTAAACGATTCTAGGATCTAAGTGGATTTTTTTTTTTTTCCTCATTTACTCCAGGTTCCCAGCATTTCCCTGCTTAGCTAATCAGTCACAGCTGGGAATGGATGCAGGCAGCAGAAATAGGGGCTGGGGTATGGCAGGCTCCAGCAGGCCAGCCAGGCCAAGGGGGAACACGACTGTTTATTTGGAATGGCTGTGCCCTGCCTCCTGGGGAGTTCAAGTGGTCAGATATGTCCAAGTTCATTAGTGAATTCTGACAGAGATGTCACTGTGCTTGTGAAGAGGTCCATGGTGACATCTTCATGCCTGACAGGCACGGCCACCAATCATTGCTAGAGAAGGGCAGGGGTGAGAGTTCAGGAGAGCCAAGCCTCAGGGGCTTCTGAAATAGGTATCCATACCAGACACACTCTGCATGGCATATGAGTGTGCCCACAAGGTTGCCCAGGCACAGTGTGTCTCCTCAGGACAGAGCCTGGTGTCTGTAGTTGGATACATGCCTTCAAATCTTGGCTTTCCTGTCATCTGGTTGCTTTGTGTCCCTGAGCGTAAGCCTATAAAGCCTCTGAATGCTAAAGTGGTACCAGGAGCTGGGATGACTCTTCCGTAGACAGCCAAAGCCTACTCCCAGGATAAGGACACAAGGTTTATTCTGATTGCAATCCTTCCCATCCAAAAGCCCTGTGTGTTTCCTAGGGCTACCTAACAACTTGCTACAAACTTGACAACTCACAACAGAAACCTCTCCTCAGACCTGGAAGCCAGAATCCAAACCCACTCATGGGCAGGGCTGGTCCCCTTGGGGCTCTGAGGGAGGACCAAATCCACACCTTACTCTTGGTTTCTGGTGGCCGCCAGCAACACTGCCTCTTGGCTTGGGGCTCCAGGACGTCATCTTCTGCCCGGGTATGGACTTCTCTCTCTGGGAATCGCTTCTGCTCCTAACTCAAATAGGTGTCACTGGGTTCAGAGCCCACCCTAACCCAGGATGATCTCACCTGGAGGTCCTTACCTTAGGCACATCTGCAAAAGACCCTAATTCCAAAAAGGTCATGTTCTGAGGCTCTGAATGGACATTTCTTTTAGAGGCCACAATTCAATGCACTACACTTCATCCTCTGATCCCTAGAATTTCACTTCCATCCCACATGCAAAATAAACACTCATCCCATTCAACATCTCCAAAATCCCACCCATTAAAGCATTAACTATGTCCAAAATCTCACTTAAAGAGCAATCCAGAAAGTCTCTAATCTCGTCATTTAAATAATCTAACCAGGCGTGGGTGCTGCCTATCATATATCCTGGGGCAAAATGCCTCTCCATCTGTGCACCTAGAAATCAAGTCATCTGCTTCCAAACTACAATGCTAAGATAGGTGAACAGACATTCCATTCCTCAAGGAAGACAGTGAAGGAATACAAGGGTCATGGGTCCCAAGTAAGTTTAGAGCCCAGCAAGGCAAAATTCAATTTGGTCCTGAGACTGACCCTCTGTGGCTTGATTCTCTTCCCTCTGGGCAAATAGAAGCTGCTCTGGTTCCATAGCTCCTGCCCTCTGAACTCTTTCTCTGGCCTCTGCTAATAGGTCTGGGGCGCCATGCAGGCTCATCTTTGTGTGTGTGTGTGTGTGTGGTACTAGGGATGGTACTCAGGATCTTCACACTGAGCTCTATCTTCAGTCCTGTTTTAAAATTTTATTTTGAGACAAGGTCTCTCTAAGTTGCTCAGACTAGGCTCAAACTTGAAACTGTCAATGGTGAAGCCCCTATCTTGTGTGTACTTTGCAATAGGATAGGCTAAGACCTCCCCAAATCTTCAAGTGCTGGTTCTTTTTTGCTATTAATTCTTCCCTCAAGCCATTCCTTTCCCATTACATTTTGCTATAAGAAGAAAAAGAGAAGCAAGGCTGCATCTTCCATGCTTTGCTGGCAACCTTCTTGGCTAAATATCCAAGTATATCCTTTACAGTTCCTTTTTTTGACCAGTCAAAAGTGGACCAGACAGTAGTGGACGCCAAGAAAGCTGCACAGTTGGCTAGAGGAAAACAGCAAGAGGGGATGGAATTTTGCCATGCGTGCAGGATCAGTAACCTGGGGTCGACAAGAACATTCCATCTTTATATGGATGAAAAGGGCAGCCACGGAGCTCAGGATGTGTCCCCTCTCACATGCATCCACCTGCTCATCCCGCACCACCTGCCTCAGTTCTCCTCATGCCACTGCAGCCACTGACCCTCTTGTCCAAGACCTCTTCCATCCTTGAGAGCTTCTGGTACCACAGTTCAGTCTACCCTGCGTCCCTCTGACACCCCTCTCCTACTCTCAGCTCCTCTCCCAGGCTGCCCAGGGTCTCCAGGGGATGGGGCAGCTGGGTCAGGGTGGCCCCTAGAGATCTGCTGGAAGAACACAGGGACTGTTAGAAACTTTAGCACTGATCTGTTTTCTGTTCAAACTAAGAATCACCACACAGTCATAACTGTAACCTCATTTCTGTTAAATATAAATTTAGTTTATTTTCATGACTTTATGCTTTATTTTCTAAGATTCACAGGTTTAGCTTTTGACTTAAAGTGATTTTGTGGTCTTTTCCCTGGGTCTTCAGAGGGGGATCTAAGATAGCATAGAAGAGAGGTTATCACCAAGTGGGGGGCAGGGTCTAACACTAGTGAAGGGCAGCACTTTGCCACCCACTCCTTCTGCCACACCCACAGGGTTGTAAAACCTGGCAGGAGCGAGTCTTTTTTCTTTTTCTGGTTGGTTATCCCTTGTCAGGAGACTCCCCTTATACCTCTAGCCCTTATACCTGTAGGAGGAAACAACACTACAGTACTGTCAAGTGAAGAGGGAGCCTGAGGCTTTCTTCATGTAGGGGAGTCCTGTTTTTCCCTGTTCCAATGCATGTTCCTGCCCTAGGTCTGCACACAAGGCCTGGCAACCACGGCCCTTTCTCCTTCCCTTGCCCTGGACTGGCGCTGCTATCATGGCCCTCCTGCTCTGAAGCATGGTTCATTTTCTGTGCCTGCTTGGCTGGGTCACAATGCCCAGCTACATGCTCAGAGATTACCCTGAGAGTTTCAGTGCAGAGTTTTTGTGTGAGATTCACATATAAATTGGTAGACTTTGAGCATAGCACATCCCTCCTTGAAGAGGAAGGAATCAGCCAGGAAATAGCCTTCCAAATGCACCTCCAACACCTCCAGATTCCCACCCTACCCTGCCAATTTCAGACCCGTCAGACCCCCCAAACATGAGAGCCAGTTCTGTAAAGCCTACATTTCTCCACACAGCTACACCGTGGACCACCAGGAGTATTGGCCTGGGCTCTCGGGATGCAGATATCACAGTATCTCTAGATCCCTATACTGAGAGCTCTGTTTCCTACTGGTCCTGTTCTCCAGAGAACCAGACAATCTGCTTGGCCCAGCATCCCACGCAGCTACTCCAACCAGCAGCCATGTTGAGCTACTGGCCCAAGGCTGGAGGTCAACTCAATACCTCCTGCAGCTGACACTGCCCCTGGCCTGGGCCCTCTTAAGGACTGCAGAGCTGGTCGGGCTCAGCTCCTGGTAAATCCCCATCCCTACCTTTTCCTTCTGAAGTGGGAGAGGAGTCAGGGGGGCTACCTCGCCCTTGACCTGTAAACTGCAGCTATAAGAAAAACTTTCTGAGAGGGGCCCATCAAGGCCTTTTAAGTAAGGACCAGGGCACAGTACAGGCCAGTGGGGGAAATGGTGAGACTCTAGATGCCCATCTTCCCATGGGCTTGGGGGGACCGTATGCTATCTGCCATGGCCACAGGGAGTAAGGCATAATCAGAATTTCTCCCTCAGTGAATGACACTATGAGCCACCAAATTCAAGCTATGTATGATTTTCAACCCTTGTGATTGAGAAAAAGGTACCCAGAAATAACCTCACTCTTATGTCCATCCTGCCGGGGGGGAGGGGTGCTGGGCCCCTGGGTGCTGCCTGTGACCTCAAAGCCACCTCACTTCCTGGGGTCTCAGAGTCTTATCCATGTAAAGAACACCTACCCAGAACTCTCCTGGGACACCACCATCCAGGTGCATGGTTAGGACAGCTGGAAAAGTGAGGGGCTGTGGAGCCAGTTGGGGCAGGGAAGCCCAAGGGTAGGGAAGCAGGAGTGAGAACAGAGCAGGGCAGAGAAGTTGGCAGGGCCCTGGCCAGCTCTGGGGTGCAGAGGTAGCTTGGGCAAGCTCAGCAACAGAGGCGCAAAGGGACTGTCCTCTCCCTCACTGCAAGAGAGGGAGATGGAAAGGAAGGACATGAGACTGACCTTGAGGGCGGGAATCTCCACGCTGTCACCAAGGCTGATGGAGCCCGAAAGGATAGTCCCAGTCATCACTGTGCCTTGGCCTTTGATGGAGAAACAGTGGTCCACAGACATGAGGAAGGGGCCCGAGGGGTCTCTGGTCGGGATGGAAATCTGGGACTTCAGGAGCTGGAAGAGAGATGCTGCTGCTACAGTCGGGCAAGGGGCAGACCAGGTAGAGTGTTGTCATGTGGCCAGATGGCATTCACCAAGGCCACTAAGTTGAGACCTGGCTGGGAGGACTGTGCCCTAGCAAGCTGGCCAGAGGTAGCAGCCTACTCCCCAACTGTGCTCCAAGCTTCTGCTGGGCTCCTGCACCCTCTGCTTAGCCACCCCAGCTCTCCTGATGGCACTCCTGCCAAGTCTCCACAGCTGCAAAGGACAGCTGTTGTGGGGGCTCCCAAGGCCCCTCCACCGTGCCACAGGCTGGAACCCAGCAGCTACCCTCCTCCCTCTCTGGAAAGCTGTTCCTGTAAGATCACCATAGTCAGAGCACTAGTGTGCTCACCTCTCTGTCTCCAGTGGGGATTCTAAATATCTGTGGTAGCTGCACCGGCCAGAGGAAAAGATAAGTGAAGGAAGGACAGGGGATTCGAGAAGGGAGGAGGAGGGACGGTGGCTGCAATGGCCACCTGGGCCTGAGGGTCTAGGGCAAGAGCTGTGCAGGGTGACCTGGAGCCTTCCTGCCACTTTGTCATACCCTATCAGGGACAAAGGACTAGTCCTATGTCCCCATGGCCCCATTCCCACTTTTCCTCTCCCCACTGACTTCACACGTGCTTCAGCCAGCCAACTCTCCAAAAGGAATCGATGTGCTCCGAGATGCTGCCGGAGCTGATTACCATTACACAGGTGAACACAAATATCCTGTGAGGACTTTCCTTATGCTACTTTCTGATTTCATATGGGAACAGGTTGTCAAAAAAGTATTGGGAGGTGAGTGTGCCAGTTCCAGTCTTGTGATAACAACCCTTTTAGAAAAAGACTGGCATGCTCAAGCAGACCTGGTGTGGGCAGAGGCCTCTTGAAAAGGACGAACATCATTCAGAGCCACATTTTTGTGGATTTTGCTTGAACAAAGACAATAGTCAGTGTCATCCCCCCGACACACACACACCAGTGTGCTCTGGAGCTGAGAAGGAGGTTGACAGATGCTTCATCAGATAACATTTGGTTTGCATGGCAGGCCAATCAGCTCTGTGTGAATCACAGAGGTCATACCTGACCACAGAAGCTATACCTGGTCTATGGGTCCAGGTACAAGAGGACCTTCATTTCACATGCTGTGAGAGCTGGGTCAGGTCACTGAGCCTGTCTGAATATTGGTGTTTCCCTAGTGAGATGGAGATAAACTGCTCAAGTCCTTCAGGGTGGCTATGGATGTTAGCTATCACCTTTGTGGAGGATGCAGTCTCTGCCACAGCAAGCACTGATATCCCACTTAACCCTCCCTACAAGACACAGGGGCCAGGGCTTCTGAGCAGACCCTTTGCCTGGGTTCCCAGAGAAAGCAGGTGACAGGCCAGGATAGAATGCAGTGTCAGGCACCTGGGCACCCCTGCTCCTCTGAATACTCATAGAGGAGCTTGGCAAGTCCTACCCTCACTGTCATCCTCTTAGGTGCCCACCAGAATCCCATACGCCCTTCCCGCTGGCTACCTTGGGCATCATATCCCCCACTGCAGCTGAGTCTGGAGGAACTGTCTGAGCCTCACCAAAGAGGCTTGCACAATCTGAGAGCAGGAATGGGGGACTGGCAGCAAGGCTCCAGTGCTGGGTACTGTTTCATCTGGATGGAGGCAGTAACAAAAAGGAAAAAGTGAGACAGGAAGAAATGTGGCCTCTTCAGAGCCTTGGGTTGTGAGGCCTGAGAGTTCTTAGTCTTTGCTACTCTTATGTGAGAAGTGAGGTTTTTGTCCCTTCTTTTGTGTAGGGAAGTGAAGGGAGCCAGCCAGGTCTCCTGAGGGGGCTGTCCCTCCCCTCCCTCAGGGAAGGGGGCCCCAGGAGCCCACGCTAGGGTTAGGGTAACCATGTTAGGGTTAGGATTCAAGCAGACAGTACCTCAATGAGTTCTGGGATTCCCTGTGGGGCTTCAGTCTCAGGGGCCTCTGGTCCCCCAGGTTTGGCTGCTACAGGTATAATTGGAGCACCCCGGAACCTGCAACAGGAAAACAAACACCATAACCATCACCAAGTACCAGCACAGGCACAGACTGTGCAGCCCCTACAAGGCACCATGCAGGACTTGCCTCTGTCCTTTCACCCTGCCAAGGTAAGTGAGACATACAGAACTGCAATTAGCCATGATTAAAACTCTTCTACACAGCAAGAAAAACAACCAACAGAGTGAAGAGACTACCTACAGAATGGGAAAAATTTTTGTTAGCTATTCCTAATATCTAGAATATATAAAGGATTAATATCTAGAATATAAAAAGAACTAAAAAAACCCTCAGACTCTCCCACAAAATAAAAGGCCCAATAAAAAATAGGCAATTGAAATGAACAGACATTTGTCAAAAGAAGTTCAAGTAGCTAGTAAGTACACAAAAAACTGTTCAATATCTCTGGTCATTACAGAAATGTAAATTAAAATAATACTGAGTGTCTATCTTACTTCCAAAAGAATGGCTATTATCAAGAAATCAAATAATAACAAACAGTGGAGAAGCTGCAGGGAAAAAGGAAACCTTTTACCTTGTTGGTAGGAATAGTACAACCTCTACAGAAATCAGTATGCAGATTCCTCAAAAAACTAAAACTAGAAATTACATTTCGCCTAGTTATTCCCTTTCTAGGCATCTTTCCAAAAGAGTTAAAGACATCATATTACAGGGATCCATGCAGACCCATGTTTATAGTAGCACATCTCATAAGAGCTGAATTTTGGAAATGGCCTATAGGGTCATCAACAGATGAATGGATAAAGAAAATGTGGCATTTATACACAACGGAGTACTACTCTGCTATAAAGAAGGATAACTTGAGTCACCTATAGGAAAATGGATGTACCTTGAGACCATAATGTTAAGTAAAATAAATCCGACACATGAACTTAAATATTGCATGGTCTCTCATATGTGAGAAACCAAAAGTATAAATAAGGAGCAAAATAAAAAAATGAGAATAGGAAATAGGGAGATAGACCTTTTGCAAATGGGAGGGGGGCCAGAAGATGCAGCAGGAGGTGATGAAAAAAGAATTGAGATATGTGATGCACCTGTATCAACTCCCCAGAGGAATGTGATCATCAAGTATTGCAAACAATAAAAACTAAAAAATAAAATTATTTTAAAATTGAAAAAGAAATATTTTACATGCTATAGTATGCATACAATTTCATATCCTGCCAACTTATTTACCATTCTGTCACCGAGAGTCTTCTCTTGAATGACAATAAATTCAAAAATAGTAATTATAAATTTGGGAAGGCCAAGCATGTGACATGGATTCTTTCATTTAAGCCTCACCACACCACTGTGGTGCTGTCGTCACTTTACGGAGGAGAAACTGAGCTATTCATTAGAAAGGCTAATGAACTTGTTCCACATTATGGGTTATTACCCTCAGAGCCAGTTTTGGACCCCATCCTTTTAAGCATGGCACCAGAGCTCATAACCTCTGTGTGACAAACCACCTTCCTGGCTTCTTCTACACTGTTGACAGCTGCCTAACAGTATGACCCAAAATTTTCCCCAAAGTTACTTATTTACAGTAGTCCACCATTTATAAATGGTAACTGATAAACACCTCAGAAACGCGACTTTTTCTTTTGTCCCTTGGCTTTGGGACACATGCACAGGATATAACCTTAGCCTGAGTGCATACTGAAAGGTCAGCAGACATCATCAAGTCCCATCAGCCAAAAAGCCTCTCTTTCCTGAAAGAGACAGGTTAGATGGATCCCATCAGCCTTCCCTGAACTTTGGAACTGACCAAAGAATGAGCTGTTTGCAGTGTCCTCAAGAGAAAGATGGTAGAGTCCTGGTGAGAACAGGAGGGGTCCGGGACATGTTAACCTGTTGTTCCCATCCTCCTCCCCAACTCTGCAGTGTGTGTTCTTGAAACCCAACTGCCACAACCACAGTGAAAGCAGCAGCTGCAGGCAGCAGGGGGAGAGTTGGTATGGGTGCCTACAAAGTCCCTGTCCCAGAGACCTGTCGCTATTCTTTCAGTCAGGCGGCTCCCTGGAAGACCCTATCAGCAAGCTGCCTCATCTAACTTGCTACGGAGTTGCCCAACAGCCTCTGCAACAACTGTAACTCAGGGAAGCACTGAGGATAATCAGAGGCAACTGTTTAACAGCAACAAGGTAGAAGATGACAGTTGAAGCAAACTGTAGGCTGCCCAAAATGCTTAAATGGAAAACCCAAGACTGAGTTATCCCTGGAGCATGCGGAAAATCATGCTGTGGTTTGCTCAGGGCCTAGCTTACCCTCTGGCTGACCTCAAGGCTCTGTGCAAGCAGGAAGTAAAACTCAGGCAGAGCTGTCAGCTGCCTGTGTGAACACTGCCAGAGTGGCCCAACATGCATGTAGAGCCCCTTGACCAAGAGACAGACACACTGTTCAGGCATGGAGGGAGTCTCTGTCCAATTAGCTGGCCACTAACTAAATGGGCAGAGACTTTAGGGGTCACCCATGACAATGAACACAGACCTCATATCACTCATTTAGAACAGTTACTAAACAAACTGTAACAACAAATGATTGGGCAGGCGGGGAGGAGGGTGGTATCTGATTTCCAGAACTGTCACATTATTTTAAATGTCCAGGTTTCAACAGAAATTTATAGGACCTGAAAGAAACAAGAATATGGCCCATATGTGAAAAGAGAAAGAGTTAAAACAAAGTGTTCCTGAAGAAGCCCTACTAGACAAAGATTTTAAACAAGGTATTTTAAGTGGTTTTTAAAAAGTAAAGGAATAAGGCATGGTGGTGCACACCTGTAATCCCAGCACTCAGGAGATGGGAGGCAGGAGGATCACTGTCTGAGACCAGCCCAGGTTACATAGTGAGACCCTGTCTCAAATTTAAAAAAAAAATAGTATTGAAAACTTGTTTAAGGAACTAGAGGAACAAATGACAGAATCTGTCTCACAAAATAGAGACAATAAAAAAGTTAGAAATTATTTTGTAAAAATACAAACACAGAACAAGAATTCACCAAGAAGCAAGCCCTTCCTGCAAAACAGTGCCATGAGCAGGCTACTACCAGCCAGACCTCAGCCCCTTCCAGTGCAGGGTGAGAAACAAGAATAGCCAAACCTCAACCCCTCCATCCCATAAGCAACCAGCTGATACAGAGAAACACAGGCTGGGATGATAGCTATTCAGGTGAAATGCAATTTGATGCTTGTGGTGTTTGGTGTTTCACTGACTTTGCTGGTCTAGGGCTGGTGAGGTAATCATCTTCTCAGAGGATCATGGTACGCAGTGTGGCATCTATGGGGATCTCTTTCTGAAAGTGGTAGCCATTGTTAGTTCCCTATTATCTTGTTTTGAAGTCCTGTATCATTTTCATTGTTTCGTTGGGTTGGGTTTTAGTCTGCTTTTTGGATTTACTGTTGTCTTGTTTTGAAGTTCTTTTTGCATTCATTGTTTTGTTTTTATTGGTTCTATTCTGTTTCATTTTGTTTGATTTTTACTATGCCTGAAGGTATCTACAGTGGTTTTGAAGACAACAAGAGGCATTATGGTAACCATTGTTTATTTCATATTGCTTTGAAGTTCTGTGTTACTTACACTGGTTTGTTTTGATTGGTTTTATTCTGTTTAGTTTTGCTTCATTTTATTCTCTTTAAAACAGAATTAAAAAAATAAAATACAAAACAGAGAGAAATTCTAGAGTTGAAAAGTAGAACAACTAAAATGAAAACTGGGGCTTACCAGCTGACCTAAGCAGAAAAAAAAGAATCCACAAGCTTGCAAAGAGGCCAGGTAAAATGAGCCTCACAGACACAAGATGCCACCAAGAGAAATGCAGAGGCACATGGAGCTCCTGCAGGTAGTGAGAGAGACCAGGCAGAGAGAAGCCTGGGAAACCACAGTCCAATATGTCTCATATCCAGGAAAAATACTATTCAGCACATCTGCAATGCACACCAAGTTCCAAGCAGGATAAACTCACAGATGCTCACACTTACACATGTCACAGCCTACAGAGGGTCAAAGACAAGGAAACAATCCCAAAATATTCCAAGAGAAGTGACTGTGTTTGTATCAGAAACACAGTGGGAGAGAGTTGGCTTCTCAGGAGAAACCATGGAGGATAGAAGGTGATTGTATCAGAAACACAGTGGGAGAGAGTTGGCTTCTCAGGAGAAACCATGGAGGACAGAAGGTGACAGGACAGCATCTGAAAAGGTCTGAAAATTTTAAAAAATATATAAAGTGTGTCAGCCAAGAAGCCCATATACTCAGTAGCAAACTACACTTTGTGGATGGAGGATACAGAATTACAAGTGACTCAGGCCTGAAAGAACTGAAAACAGGGACCCAAACAAATACAGTACGTGTTCACACATGCTCACAGTATACTATTCATGGCAACCAAGATTAAGACAGCTCAGATGTCCATCACAGACCCTGGTGTGTCTACACAGTGGGGTAGGACCTGGCCCAGGAAGGAATGGGGCACAGAGACAGGCTTTGGTGTGCACAAACCACAAGAACATCCTGCTCAGGGAGAGATGCCAAAGAAATGCCCCTTGAGAATGTGGCTGAGTGGTTCCCAGGCTGGTGGGCAGGGAGTAGAGCAGCAGCAGCATGAAGGGCAGAGGGTTTCCTTTCGGAGCCTGTGATGCTTACAGATGGGAAAGGGGAAATCTAGGATGTGCTTAGGTCTTGCTTCACCTGCCTGACCTGAGAATCTCTTTGTGTGTGGTGGAGGGTGAGACACAGAGAGAATAAGAGAAAGGACCCTTAGGGAGACACAGGAGGCACCTCCTCCCCCTGTATTACACAGGCTTTTGGTAGCTGCTCAAGCCACACAGCCAGAGAGTAGCGGACTGTGATAAAAAACCAGCTTTGTGGTTACCGCCACTCAAGAAAGCCAAGCAACAATGCTTCATCTGCCCAAGCTAAAGGAGGCTGTGTGCCACTAGCACTTGTCACAAATAAGAGTGGAAGCCTCCACTGCCTCCTACTGCCAAGACATTCATTAACCTTTCTACTTCCTCATCAAACCTGCACCTCATACCTGTGAGCAGATGCCCACACATGGCACAACTTGAGGCTCACTGGCTGTGTAGAAGAGGCTACTTTCTGACTTCTACCCCTGCCAGTTGACATTCATGCCAAACAAGAGATGTGTTGGCACTGCCACTGACTTGGCAATGTCAGTTTTTAGTGTTCCTATAGCAACATAATTTAATTTAGCATCATAAAACAACCATGTGAAATTGCTATTTCTATGAAAACTAAGTTGAATGTCCTGGAAAGACAGGATAAAGGCAAATCTCCTTAAAACCCAGTGTTAAATTAGCTATGGATAAGAAAACTGTAATAGACTCAACAGGAAGTTGTGTGAAAAAGTGGAACAATTCTGCACTCAGACTTCTTTGCAAGTCCCGCTTCGCTATTTAAGAAATGGAAATGTAGACACTGCTCTAGGGAGTAGTTTATTATTCAAGAAAACTCAGAGCTCCAGTCAATGGGCACAGGCCGAGCAGGACACTTGCCGGCATCAGCGGATGGCAGAAATCTACCAGAGTAAAGAGACTGCTGTTCAAAAGCTCTCAGAGAAAGGAAAGTCTTCTGCTTCTGAGGTCCCTTTCTATGCCCTGGGTGAAACCACCGAACTCAGGATATGCCACCAAGGAGAACCATGGCATAGAGGGCAGATATGCCACTCTCACACAAAGGAAAGGCCAGGACGCTAATTGTAGTCAACTACCATGATCTGTCCGGAATCCACAACCTACTTCTCAGAGTTGCAAATCAACAAATATAAAAATGTAAATTATGATCAAGAAGTAAACACAAAGGATCAAATCTTTACAGAACTTCAAAGGAATTAGAGATGAGTATGGATTGTGACCATGTGCAGAAAACCAAAATTATGAATGATGAAGAAAACATAGATGCTTCAAAACCAGTGCAGGGGGAAGATGAGAGCGCATGAATTCCAATTGTGAATCTGTTCACTACAGAGAAGAAAGGGGGCCCAGAGCTGGGACCGCCCTAGCTCCTCTGTCCCAACTGTTATGTTGATTTTATTAGATGAACATGCATATATATATTTTAAGTGAAAATATTATGTTTAAGGTATGAATGTGTCATTCTTTTGACTCTCTGCTCTAAGTGACTTTTTTTGATTAACCAACAGCAGCTCAATCTCAGGGGACAAGAAATCCTCTACTACTACAGCTACAAAAATAAACACAAGAAAAACAAAACAAAGCTATTACATTCTAGCTAGATACTATTACATGCTGAAGGCATTGAGCCCGGTTAAAAAGTTAGGGAAATCTTGAAGACATGACAGCATCAATTTGAGACATTTTTCTGAACTCAACAAAGGAAATTAAAGATAAGTGATAAAGGATTAACTTCCTCCCATAACCCATGGCATTGTGCTACATCCAAGTGTACCCCAGGCTCATTGCACCCAGTGTGTACTGGATCCTTCACTCTGGGTCATGGCATCCTGGGGACCCTCACGTTCCTCTACCTGCCAGTGCCACTTGCAGTGAACAGCAAAAGGACCTAGCCAGAGAAGAGGTAGCCAGAGAATCATCCCAAGCAAACTGGCTGCCTCCGGCTCCTGTGCCTGCACCTGAAGGAGCCTCTGCTGACCCAGCCAACCTCTCTTGCCTGCTCGCTTTTGCAGCAACTCAAGCCCACTCCCTCCTGCAGTCCCAAACCACCCTTCTCTTTGGGGAAGCTCTCTGCTCAACACATGCCCACTGCATTCTTCCCAGCTGCAACCAGCTTCCTATCCATCATGCCTCAGGACAAACCCCATGGTCATTTTCTCACAGGGCCTACAACTCCAGAGTCTCCCTTCTGTATAAACTGAAGGAAAACCTTACCTATGCCAGGTTCCAGGGCATGAGGAGTGCACTGAGAGCTCTGAGCAATAGGGTGGGGAGCATGGCTCTACAAAGGACCCTAACTCTGTGTGGCACTAAAGAATGGACACTTTTAAGGACCATCACCCACACCCCAAGTCCTGTTCCCACAGCCCTCGCCTGTCTTCCACCTTCTTGACAGGCCATTCTTCCTCCCTGTCCCCAAAGGTGCTCAAGAACCCCACTGTCCTCTGGCAGCCTCTACTCTGACAACCTGCACTGGGGCTCCCAAATCCACTGTGCACATGCTGGGCTGGGATGACCACCTGTCTCTGCCTACATGGCACCCACATCTCTCCAAAGTTGCCCCATCTACACCCTGTTCCAACACACCCTGATTTCCATCTTCCCAAGTCATCCAACCAAGGACCTTTCTAGGACTTTTCTGAGACCCTTTCCAGCCCTGTTCAGCTCTGCTTATCGCAAGAGCCTTGCACCAATAGCCATGCCTACCATGCTCGCTCCCCTCCTCTACCTGCTCCCTGTTTGTCCAAACCCTGTCTAGGCAAGGCACAGACTATCAGAGGTGGACTCTAGTAAAGATCCTTGCCTGTCTTCACTCCAGAACCACTTTCACTTGGCTTCCACTTCCCTGTCATCAGCAGCCGGTGTAACAGCATGTCGGCATGTGGCATGGGCCACAGATGCTTAGCATCCCTGGCCCTCTGACACCAGTGCTCATTCCTGACTCTGGCCAGAGCATGTTCTCCAGGGTCCTCAGCTTGTGCTGCCTCTGGTTCACTTGTCCGTCTGATTTTTCCTGCCCAGTCAAGTCAGTAAGCTCCCTCTCAAGTGGTTCTCTGCAACTGGTCACTGAACCCTCACCATATGGCCCCTGTCCTGGATGGGAGCAAACTCCTTTAAAAAAAAAAAAAAGACTTTTCAAACTTTGTTTTATTTTTTGGAGACAGGGTCTAGCTATGTGTAGCAGCCCAAGCCACACTTGATCTTACTGTATATCCTATACTGGCCTCAAACCCATGATCATCTCTCTTCAGCCTCCTTGGTGCTGAGATTAAAGGCATGGGCCACTGTACCAGCTTAGGCTTCTGTTGTGTTCTATTGTGTTTGATGTTAGATATGAAAGAAAATAACTCAGAGAAGCTGGAGTCCCCCAAAGAGTAACATAATGATCAGAAGCCACCGGCTGACCATCTGATATTTGTTCAGGAGGAAGCTTCCACCCAGGACCTAGGACCTGTTCAGCAAGCACAGCCAGAGAAGCCCCAGCATGGATGGAGGACTTAGGTCTTGGAAGAAAAAAGAACTTGAAAAGGGGCAGAGGCAGGAAAAAAAGAATAAAAGGAAAAATACTAATTAGGAGAGGGAGGCAAAAAAAATTATTTTAAAGCATGGAGGAAAAGAGAGGGGGAAAAAAGCACAAGAGAAAAACAAGGGAACGAGCATAATCCTCTCTGTGCCCAGCAGCAGGCATGTGCCCACCATGTGACACCAAGGGCGAAGGCAAGCGACTAGCTCAGGACTGTGTGGCACAGGCCAGCTGTCCACGGGAGGAGGCGAGGGGTGGGAGGAAGACTGGCATGAGGTGGGGAGGGGGCCTCTGGCCACAGTGCTGCCTGAGCAGGGGCCCAGGACACACCCCGAGCCCGAGGCACAGAGGGACAGACAGGGTAAGCACACGCACAGAGAATTCCAGTGATTAACCAGAAAACTCCAGGAAATTCAATCATTTTTATTCAAACCTTTTTGGGCAGTGTATCTTAAGCAAACATAAAGGCGTGCTGGCCGGGTGTCTGGCCCCTTCCCAGGCCTGAGCAAAGCTGGCCTTGTGGATTTCCTGAACCTGTCACACACCAGGACCTCTTGGCTCCTACACACAGCTCCTACATCCCCATGGAGTCCTGAGGATCACAGCTCAGCAACCCAGGCTGATGCCGGAGTTACAGGAGCATGGTGGATCCAGGGAGAAGGCAGATGTCCAGCTTCTGCTGTTCCCATCATCCTACTACCCCTCCAGGGTCCCCAGTACATCACAGTGTCATGTGGCCCAGACCTGACTGTGCATGAAGGCTGATTTACCCTACAAAATAGTCCCAGAAAAGGGAGGGAGGGGGGAATCTCAATCTCTCTCTCTCTCTCTCTCTCTCTCTCTCTCTCATAAGCCACATAAAAGAAACTGAAACAAACAGAATATAAGCTTGATACTGGGGAGAGGAGGCTTCAAAACAGCCAACATTTATCATGTCTTATTCTCAGCAGTCAGACCAGGGGTAAAACCTATTCTTGAGGGGAACCATAAAAAGCCAACTGATATAATCAAGCCTGCACGGAAAACTGTGCACAGGCCAAGGGCATTGTAGGTGCTTCACACAGTATAGACAGTAGTCCTAAGTACCCGTCATTTGGCTGGGCCCATATCAAGTGCACCCTGTGACAAAGATTGTGAGACTAAGTACAATGGCTTTCATGCTACAGAAGCAGCAGCAACTCAGCGAGGGAAAGTGAGTCACCTAAGACCACACGGCTAGTCAGCCACATTGTAAGAGTCCACGCAGCAGGAGACAAATCCTTTAAGACTGGTGTCCAACCCAATCCCAAAGCAGGGAACGGGACCAGGGGACCCCTGGGTGGGCTCCAAGCAGAGGGCCTCAGCTATAACAGAAAGCAGGAAACAGAAAGTGTTTTAAAACCAGGAAGAAACCCAAAGAGAGCCTGGGGAAAGATGTATCAAGGATGCTGTCAGATGATAACATTTTGTGGGAAAATAAACAGAGAAGCCTAGTACACGGAAGTGTCAATGTGGTGATAACAGTTACTCCAAATTATGTACATGTGGGGAAGACTGACAGGGTTCATAGGGAGAAAACATTTTAATTTGATGCACTGGGAAGATTGTGGGTACATTTTTATCTTCTATTCTGATTTCTGTTAACATTGATAAATGCTTATGCAAGAGTAATTTTAAATGCTTTCAAAGATAAAGAAATCACAAAGAAAAACAATCAAAGAGTTTGACTACATAAAAATCAGAAACTTCTGCCTGTAAAAAAAAATTATAACTGAAATGGAAGGATGATAAATGCTGCTGAAGACTTGGTTGTAGCAAATATGACAGCTAAAGGGTTAATGGCAAAGTCATTAATATTTAACACTCCTGCAAATAAAAACAAAGCATTAAAATTTCAAATAGACAAAATACAGTTATATATCACATACACACAAAATACAACTGTTTAAAACATTTAAGGAAAAAGTGTTTACTTTCATGAGTAATTTAAAAACCATATACAGTATTAACAAAACAAGAGTAAAACTCCATGACTATGCTATATTTTCAAATATATTTTAACCTTATAAAGCAAAGTTATCTGCTCACCCCTCTGTAAAATGGTAGAACCCTTTGGAAAATAATATGACAGTGTTCAACAAAAGGTTTAAAAATGTTCTTGCCTTTGATCCAATAATCTCACACCTGGGAATCTATCCTGAGGAAATAACTCAAAACACAAAGTTTAATGATTTATAAAGATGTTTAGCCCACGAGAAGGAAGACTTAACACAGTCTAAAGAGCCAAGAACAGACTGATAGTTACCTAAAAAATTATATGTAAAACATTAGGTAATAATAGTAGAAATTAAAAATGAAAATACCAGGGCCAAGGATGTAGCTCAGCTACACAAGGACCTGTCTGGCAAGTGCAAGGTCCTAAGTTCAATTCCTGGGAACCCCACCCCCACCCCCGAAAAAGAAAATACCCCATGATTATCACTAGATGATAGAAAAGGGGAGAGAGGTTTAAAGTCAGCAATGATACAGGGCACGGCATAAACAGAAATGAGCTACGTTTCTATACACTAGGAGGAAAAATACAAAAGGGAAATTAAAGGAGCAATTCCACTGATAACAGCATCAGAAAGAATTAAATACTTAGAAATGAATCTAACCACTAAGGTAAAAGACTTGAACACTGAAAACCACAAAATACGGGTGAAAACACTTTATAAAGCCCTAAGAGCATAAATGGAAAGCCGTCCCATGTTCATGGATAGGCACAGTTCTGCTAAGATCTCAATAACCCAAAGCAACTGACTGACTCAGTGGCAACAAAAAAAAAATTATATTTTTATCAAAATTAAGAACTTGTTATATCAAAGGGCACTATCAAAAAAATTAAAAGACAACCTACAGAATGGGAGAAATAATTTGTGAGATATACTTCATCATTAATTAAGAGATTAATGTTCACCATATATAAACCTATAGTTCAACAAGAAGATAGCCCAATTTAAACATGGACAAAGGACATGAAGAGATATTTCTCCAAGAACACATACAGAAGGGCAACATGAACATGAAAAGAAGCAAAATATAAATCAAAACAATGAGATACCATTTCACTCCTATTAGGATGGCTACCAGAGGGAAAATAAAGGAAATATAATAAATGTTGAGGAAGTTGTGAACAAATTGGAATCCTTACGCATTACTGGTAAGAACATAAAATAGTACCCTTGCTATGGAAAATAGGACATTCCTTAAAAAGTTAAACACCAAAATACCACCTGTCCCCATAATTCCACTTCTAGAAGAACAGGAATATGTATGTATTCAAAGGACTTGAAACAGGGACTAGATCAAATGTTACTTCATAGCAACATTATTCACTATAGCCAGGGAGTAGTCCATGTACACATCATCAGAGGAGTGGATAAACAAAACATGGTAGATACAATAGAATACTATACAGCCATAAAATTCAAGATGTGTTACAACATGACTGGACTTTGAAAACATTAGGCTACCAGAAATCTAGATACAAAGACCCAATTTTGTAGCATTTCATTTAACACCCTCCCACGTGGTTAAAATGACAAACATTCTGTGCATTTTACCACAATAAAAAAAAATGTAGAAAAAAAAGAGGCCAATACTGCACATAGTAAAAGATAGAAATTTTTAAAAACTCAAAATATTAGCAGCTACTATTTTGAGTAAAAAAAATCTCTGGGTAGTCCCCTCTTTCTTTTAACCACTATTCTCTATTTTCTAAGTTCTCTTTTAATTATTCTTTGGATAGAAAAAAGTTTTATGTTTAAACATGTTTCAGGGTTCATTTGTTTGTTTATTTGTTTGAGACAAGGTCTCACAGTGCAGTGCAAAGCTGGCTTTGAACTCACAGCCATCCTCCCGCCTCAGTCTCCTGAGTGCTGGGATTACAGGCATGTGCCACCACGCCTAGCTCACTTTTCAGGTTCTGATACATGCGTGGCTCACCAGTGCACATTTGTCCTTTCTAGTCTTAGATCAGCATTTACTAAGCAAGTGACCAAAAGAGGGCAAAAAGAGTCCCTTAAAATGATTTAAGAAGCTCCTGCTCCACGGAGATAAAAGCTGCCATTCTCTTGCAAGACAACTGGCCTGCCCAGCTCTGACACTCTAGTCACACCCACCAGGGTGACCATCCTCTCCTTTCTCTGCACCCTTGCATGCTGCAAGAAGAGAGAGTTCTGAGACTCTTCCAATGGGCAATTTCATTTGGCTGTGTAGGAAAGTCCATGTGACCTTGAACTAATAATTCAAAATAGGAATAGTAATTCAAACATGCAAGTGAGAAATTTTCTTAAATTTAATTAATCAAAATGGCAACTATTAATTTACCCCCACAAGTATGCTAAGCCCTTCTCAGGTCTGTTCATATGGAAGATGACACTGACACTGTGATGGGTTTTTATGCAGGAGTCCAAAAGACTGTTCTTCCCTTTCTGACAAGTAAATAAAACGGCAGGGAGATCAAATAACTCACTAAAAAGAAGATATAATTTTTTATCTTCCTTTTTACAGTCTCATATCCACTTCCGTTGGGAATAACAAAGTCTGAATTCTTATGCAACACTTATCTAAATGTGTCGATTTTATCAGATTGATGAATTTTGCTAACAAAAGGCAGCGCTAGGAAATCTTTTATGACATATTTGGCCCATTCACAGGGCTGGAGCTTTAATTTAACCAATGCGAGAATTCGAGGGAGAACTGCAGGTGTTGGATCTGAAAAAAAATCATAAATGAGAAGCTGTATCAATCTTTATGACAGGGAAACAAAAACACTCTCTACTTGCTTGCCCTCCTCAGGCTGGAGAAGGAGAGGTGGCAGTGGCAGGATATTGTCTTGGGCTGCATAGCAAAGAGGAAGCATCCCTGTCTCCCGGTGACCGCTATTTAGTATTGATCAAAAGAGACCAGACTAGAGAGGAAGTAGGAAATTGATACAACAACGAGGTTTGCCAATGCTGTGTGCTCAACAAGGACATTCACTCGTCTCAACCGCCTCAGGATCAGTCATCCTGCGGCTGCCTAAGCACCCAGGCAGCTCCTGGTTCCATAATCCGCACCTGCCCTCACTACTCTGCTCTGCCCAGTGGGTCTGCCACCTTCCTGTCCAGACTGTCATCAGCGCCCTTGGCTAGACAAAGTCTGAGGGGGACCTCAAGAGTCCTGGGTCACCTCCTCCCTCCTGCACTGCCCTGACTTAGAACCACGCCACCTGTCCCTGAAAAACTACCAAATGCGGCCTGCCTTCTCCCCCTCCTCCCTGTTGCCTCAGTGTCCCCTGATCTTCCCCATCAGGCCTGGAACTCCTGATGGATCCTCATACAGTCAGACTGGCACAAAACTCTGCAACCACTTCCTGTCTCCACAAGACAACACTGCACGTTTCAGCACAAGCTGCTATAGAAGCCCTGTGTCATTTGCCTTTTCCTCACCTGGCCTCCAGCTGCAACACCAACCCATCTGTCCACCCAGTGTCACAGGCTTCTGTCACAGAAATGATCATTCATCCACCAAAATTCCTTGTTGCTTGTTGACCACCAAGATGTGGAAAAGCAGATGGAGAAAGGACAGGGCTCCTAGCTGCTCTGCACTGAGGTCTTGCCTATATATATGGACAGGACTGAGAATCCGAGAGGGAATATGCCCCTCCGCACCAGACCTTCCACACAAGGCACAGCCCTTGGCGTCCCCTTATGGGAGCTGATGCACATGAGTGCCAAAGATGAAGTGTGCTCACAGTCTGGAGCAAGAGACAGCAAAACCAGCCACCAACACACATCATTCATGTGAGCAAACCTCCTGAAAGATGGCTTTTAGTTTTTCACATTCCTGTGGTTTTTTGGCCCTTTTAACAAAAAGCTCACTGCAGCCCTGAAGGGTGCAAGTACCAGGCAGGATTCCACTTTACAGGGTGGGAGGCTTGCCCTGCCTACCCAGTCTATACTAAGGTCTCATGCTAGAAGAACTCCTCCCACTGGCAAACCTACTTGGTGTTCTCGAGGGTCTTCTGCATTTTCTTGATCATTTTGTCAATGGCTGTCTGTCTCTTCTCTTCAGCTAAGAGGTCTATTTTGTTCAGCACCACAATCAGCTTCTGGCAGGCAATCTGGCCGATCACGAGGCACTCTGCTGACTGGGTCTGCATCCCCTTGGTCACATCAATGACCAGCATCATCAAGTCGATGATCTGGGCTCCTGAGATGAGAGAAGACAATGTCAGCAAGGGCATGGGGGTGGTAAGGCCCACAGAAAGTCACCCACACTGCAGGCCAGGCAAAGCTCTATAAGAAAGTGAGTAAAGAAGAATGGACAGTGGCCACGAACCACTTGGCTCCAAGCCATGGGTGAGTTGCTTGGACCTGTGAGGTGTCACTAGGCTTTAGAACCACTGAGGGAGCTGGGGAAACTTAGGCCCATAACACACAGCTTGCCCAGGGCCGCACAGTTAACATGCAGCAGGAGTAAGTTTAGGGGAAGCTCATCTGAATCCAGACCCACACACATCTTACTTTACCCATCCTGTCACTTTCATTCCAAGCAGGAAAAGCTCATGTTTCATGCTAAGCTTGGACAGTGCCTAGACACTTACCCTTGTTCAGAAAGAGAAAAAACCCCAAGAGGTAAAGGGCAGGAGCCAGGCGAGTGTGTGCTGCTTCTCACAGTATTGTGGGTCATGTGCAAGCCTGGCTACACACCTCCCTGCACAGCAAACCCAAGCCCAACCACAGTGAGTAGATGGAAGGTCACAGAGCAGCTAATGGAGGGAACCTGGTGTCACTCGCAGAGGGACTGTGTCCTTTTTAATGGCACTTAGAGTCATTTCAACAAGAAAACAAGGGGGTGTGATTTTGTGAATGGGGAAAACATAAGTATTTGCTCTGCTGAAAGCAATCATGACTTCATCTTCATTTACAAAATGCCCCATGAGGAGGTTTTCCAGAACCAATTTTTGCTACTAAAAGGCAAAGGAAGACTGCTGTGGGCATGGCAACAGCATGGTGAAGGGGATACCCATCCCCCATGCTGGCAATGACAACATACGCTAGGCCAACTCACATCCTCCCCACTACCTGTGTTTCAAATGAGGAAAGAGAGACTCAGGGACATGTGGACTCATGCTCTAGATCATGCGGGCAATAGACACCAAAGTGTGCTAGAAACCAGGGCTGCTGGCTCCAGTCACTGCTCTGCTGCCTACACTCCTTGGGCAGCAGGCTCAGCTGTGTTAGGGTTTCTAT
Source organism: Hydrochoerus hydrochaeris (assembly GCA_004027455.1). Lineage (NCBI taxonomy): Eukaryota > Metazoa > Chordata > Mammalia > Rodentia > Hydrochaeridae > Hydrochoerus > Hydrochoerus hydrochaeris. The sequence continues at coordinate 96,196 of PVLA01000683.1, read as the reverse complement.
CTGGATGTCCCTTAAAGCCTCATGGACTCAAAGACAAGGCTTTTGGAAGGTGAGTGGAGCACAAGGGCAGATGTTGACTTGTTATTAGGAGGTAGTGTCTGTTTGGAAGAGATAGCACTGGGGGTGACCTGGTAGGACTATGACCTGGCTGGCACATCTCTCTTCCTGGCTCATCTCTTCTCTCTCTGCTTCCTTACTCCCGGAATGGGAGAGACATTCCTCTGCCCAGGCTCTTCCATCCTCCTGCCAATCATGCAAGGACTGAAAGTTACAAAAACAGGAGCTGAATGAAGTGGCTCCTTTCCTAAACTGCAGGTGTCAGGTATTCTGCCCCTGTGCTGGGGAAAGTGGCTGAGACAGTGTGTGTCTGACTCAAGGCAAGCCAGCGTGTCCCAGCTCCCTTCCTGCCCACTCCAGGTTACCTCACCTCCTTATTCCCTCTGTCCTGCCAGGACAGGAGGGAGGTGGGGTTCCTGCTGCCTGGGGGCCAGGTGTGCTCACTGTCTGCTAACATGCACTACAGACAAGTAGCATTTGCTTCTACATGGATTCAGCACACTCTGGGAGTATAAGAGAAGGTGGGAGGCAGAGAGGAAATTCTTCCTGGCACATTCTTCTATTCTCATCTCAAACAAGGGTATACAGAAACCATTCAGAAATTCACATTTTAAGTGCACAAATAATAAAATAAGCACACACTAGGTATAGTACTTTGCTGCTAAGACTCCGCACAGCCCTCTGAATACAAACTAGCTCCCCACTGACACTTCAGATCCCCCCTTTTCTAAATTAACAGTTGCTCTCACACTTGCCTTGTGCCACACACTATCCCTTGTCCTTCACAAATGCCTTTCTAGCCTCCTTGTCTTACCCATGGCCCCATGAAGTCCTCAAGGTGAATGTGAGCTCATCTTGCTGGCAAGAGGCCACTGGCACCCCCAATCCTCCCACCCACAGCAAACCCAGGACCATCTCAGGCCATAAGGCCGGCACTGAGCAGAAGCTAAAGTTAAGAGAAGTGTACAGCATCCCAGCTGAGTCAGCCCTGTGAAGCTCAAGGGTCCTCTAGCCTGCCCAAGCTTGCTCTACCTCATAGGCTTCTCAAGGGGCTCTCAGGAGTGACTCTAACCTCCAGGTCTCCTTCAGGACAAAACACAGCCCACACTTTATAGATGTGGAGACCGGGGCTTTGCAGAAGTTGGTAGACATCAGGCTCTTAGCCACAGCATCACACAGCCTGTCCTTCCCCATGAAGATCCAAGCTGTATGCCACCCTCCTCTCCCACATGCTCTACCTTGTCGTCAACCTCTACGTGAGAACCAGACACAACCCACATTTGCCCTCGCACCTCCCAGGACCCCTGCCTGAGATTCAGTGGCCTATGCCTTGCCTGCCCTGCTCCACCTGCCCACCCTAGGCTGATTGCTTGTAGCCAAGACCTGAGGCTTTGGTTTGCATCCCCAGCATAGGACCAGCTTGGGCATAGCTCAATAAAACCTTGTTGGGCTGCACTGATCAACACTAGCTCCACACCTCCTCCATTCTATTCACCACGACTCACTTCCTTTTTTCTAAGATTCAATTTCCTATGGGCAAATACAACTATCCCAGAATGCCGAGTCCTGCTCCGTCCATGTCTTGGGCCTTCCCACTCGTCGGGGTCTTGTGCATGGGAAAGGACATTGACTGACAGGCTTAGGAAGCCAAGTACAGACAGGCCCAAACTCAAGGGAGCCAGTCAGGATTCCATCTGCAGCCTTATCTGGCATCCACAAGCCATCTTTGTTCCAGCAAGCACACAGCCCTGCTTCCTCTCTGCAGCTCAGCCTGCACAAGGACTTCTAAGGAGCCCAGAGGTCAGGTCGGCCTGACTGGCCACACTGAGAACCGGGCACTGCCGAACACTGGGGTCAGCAGCAGGCAACTGCCTGCTGCCTGGCAATCGCTCTGTGACTCCTGTTTCTTCAGCAAACTTTGATCAGGCAACAGGAAGTGACACAACCAGCCCGCTTGTCTTGTCTTCTTCAAACTCTCCAGTATTTCCAGAGAATGAATCAAACAGTGTCCTTCCCTGTTCCCACGAACCCAGAGTAGGAAATCACCCTGAGACTACAGGGACAGAGGGACCGAGTGGGTGGGAACACAAGACAGAAACTTGAAGCTGACAAATGACCCTCTATATTTCCAATCTATCAGGGCTTTTCATCTAGCTGCACTGACTGCAGACTCCTTGAAAGGTTTGCAGAGTAATTATAACAGGGTTAAAGTTTCTCAGTACTTTTTAAAAATTACAATTTCCAATTCTGTGGACTGTATATCGTAATCATTTCAAAAATAAAAATAATGAAAAACTGATAAAACTCAGAATTTAACAAAGTCTAAGTTATCTCTGAGGATGGAATTTTCCATCTGGGACTAGAGGTGGGAGTGCACTCAGAAAAAAAAATTTGGCTGGAAAACATGAATATAAAAATTTAAACATTTTAGCAACCTCAAATCAGTTTAAATAAGAACTTATAAGTACTCTAAAAAGGAGAAATAATATTAAATTTAAAATATAGAAAAAAATTGGAACTGGGGATATGGCTCAGTGGCATAAGTGCCTGCCTGGCAAGCACAAGGTCCTGAGTTCAATTGCAGATATATATTTTTAAAAATCATATATATGAACAATATAAACGGTGGTGGTAGCTGATGTCCTACAGACATGGTAACCTCTGCCAGCTATGGCAAAAGCACTCTGTCTCACTCCCTGGTCCAGAGAACACAAGGACAATGTTTTGGCCGCTGAGGTGCAATGACAATTAAATGAAATAGCACACAAGAAGTGCTTCAGAGAGAGAAGGAAACAGTCAAGATCAAGCACTAGGGAATCACAATGCAGTCCACAACTGCTCTCCAGCACAGCATGTCGCACTCCTCAACAGCAGCATCTGCATCCAGAACACAACAGTTGCTCTATCCTTGGAGCTATGCCAGAGTGGGGTAGAGTTCCAGGCTGATGAGCCAGGGCACAGACATAGATGCCAGAGGTCCCCACCAGGGCACCTAGAGTGAGAGAGTGTGCCAAGCAGTCCAAACAAACAACTTTCAGGCGGTTCAGGTGCCAAGTATCTAGGGAGGCAGAGCTGACCCAGCACACCATGTGTAGACCCCAAAAGCAGCACTGGGCAGAAGCTAGGCCTGGGGCCTACTTCTCTGTCTACAAAAGGACAAAAGTAAGCCACACTGGGACAAGCACTATTTCACCTAACCAGCACCTGTAAGAATAGCAGTGCACTGCCAACATTTATCATTCAACGGACAGTACAGAAAAGCCTGGGCAAATAACAAATGTAGTAAAAGTAAAACTGGGTCTGCATGCAACATGGCCACGGGGCCCTGTCATCCTAAGAACGGTCATACATTCCTACTTTTACCCTGGCCCCACAACTCCTGATTGCCTCCCACCCTCCTGCAGAGTCATCAGCCTGGCTCCTAATAGGGTGGGCTGGTGACTTGTGCATTAGCTCTGATCCCCACGAGAAGAGGCTCCCCCTTCTCCAAAGATAAACCTCAGATCTGACTTGCACAGCAGTAAACCACCAAGTCCAGGCAGACTCAAGAGCTGCCTGACTACCAAGTCTGCACTTCCTACTGCCAGCTGCTTCTTGGTCACAGTCCTGCATTCCTGAGTCTTCTGGGAACCCCAAGGCATCCAGAGGAGCAGGTGGGCAGAGCCCTACAGGTGGCAGAGGAAGGAGCGCAGACCATGTGCAAAGGCAGCTTGCCAGGGTCCTCCAGGACACACGTGCCACCAGAGGCCCATCCTGCAGGAGGGAGCAAAAAGGAGACATTCATCACCACCTCAGAAGCCCTGCAGAGAACAATGAGAGCCATGTCAGTGGTGGAGGAACAGGGGGGACAACAAAGAGAGGCCATGTAGGAGATCAAGGGAAAATTCAACAGCCCCAGACAAGACAGCAGACAAATAGAGGTGCTGGGCCCTTGCCAAAAGGAAGAAAGGCCAAAGAACAATAAATGCTGGAGCCTTGCTGCCAAACACCCACAGAGTGGAAAGGAGAGCAGTGCAGGATGCCAGTGCATTTGCTGGCAAAGAGATCTTAGGGGGATGGCTTCTCTCATTTGAGGCTCATGCACTTCATCTGTAACTGGAGACAATCACACAACTGCCACGGCAAAGGGAACAATGGGCAGCCATGCAGATAAAGTTGGATCTCTTATCTTCTACCTTATACCGAAATAAAAATCAAGTGGATCAAGATTTCCAATACCAAGTGAACCAAGTTTTGGTTTTAAGAACATAAAACCAAAAAGTACCAGAAGAAAATGCATTGAAAAAAAAATTTAGGACCTTAAAAGTAAAACCTACCTAGGTAAAATACCAAGCCCAGAAACATGAAAGAAGAAACAGAAAACTGACAAACTGAATATGAAAACTCAAACATGGAAAAGGATATGCAAAGAGAAGCTTAAAACACCCATTATGCATAGAGTACTACTTTCCCAAATACTTCAAATTAAATGTTTAAATTGATAATGTGAAAGAGCAACAACTCAGCTGAAAAACATAAATGATATCAACAGCTGGCAGCATATTTTTTCAGCAGGTTTAGGCACTGGGCCAGGGTGAGAGCCTGGCATACCTGAGAGGTTAGGGAAAATAATTCCTACCTCTTAGCATCCAGTGAGGGAAAACAAGAGGCCAACCTCAACCTACATTGATTTCATGGCAGGTCAAGGATGCTGGTGTCATGAGCCACACAAGGAAGAGGCAGTACACTCAGAAATGTCTGGAAGGTCCCACAGTAGCCAAGAGAAATCAAAAGTGAAGCTACATGGAGATCCTCTTACTGATCATAATAAAAGGACCTGGCATGATAAGTGCTCACCCTGCCCACACTGATGTTCACATAAACTGACTCACTGAGCACTCCTAACACCAGCCCTCACCAACCCACTTACAGAAGAGGAAACTAAGTCACAGGTCAGAATTGGTTCTAACCCCGGTGGCTGTTCCCCTCAAAACACTCACTAATGCCCTGTAGCCAAGGGCAGGCTGACTAGCAGTCCTGGTATTGCCAGTTGGAGCATTCCTGGCAAAGCCAGTTTGGAGGCCCGAGTGGCCACAGCTGTCAAAGTGCAAAGGCACATACCCTAGGCCCAGTGCTGCCCTTCCTGCATATGGGCACATGCACGAGGCCCATGCCAGTGTCTGTAATAGCAAGCACTCTACTGCCTCCTCTAGAGGGGTGCTTAAGTGAAGTGTGGTGCAGCCATAAAGCAAATCTTGAGCAGTTGTTTAAAAACACCAAACAGCTGGGCACTCACAGGGACCCTCACCAAGACAGAGCCCTATACCACTTGCCCAGCACACTGCCACTTCAAGGGATCTGCAGCAGGAAGCATATTCTTAATGTCTCTGAGCATCCTTGCAATCTGTAGAGGAATTTGCCTCTGAGGAGGTGAATAAGGTAAGCAGGGGACAGGGAAAGAAGGAAGGGTCACTTTTTGCTGCATATGTGTTTGTACCTTTAAAACTCTGAACCACAATAATAATTTATTTTTTAAAGTAAAGCTGTATATCACTGGAAAACTAGCATAATTTATAAAGAGTTTTTTTAAAGTAAAATAAAAATAAAACACTGTTACTAAATCCTAGCCAACACCATTGCTGCCACAGGCACTGAGCCTTCCACTAAGAGACGCATCAAGAGTTCCCAGCACCAACCAGAGACTTTCTTGCCATGGTGAGAAGGACTTAAAAGAGTTTCAGAGGAAAGGACTCTCTCCCTGAGGTCAACACCATACCTACTCTAGGTGTGTACCTCTCCCACGAGGATGCTATGATGAGGCTGGCTGCGATCCTTCCAGGGGGATGGTCCCCAAAGCAGGTAGAAGCACAGAGAGGCAGCCAGCTAGCTGTACTGTTCAGTAGGCATGAAGACATCCTATGCGTGCAGTCTGGGGAGTCTGTGTGCACAGTCAGGCTTGCTAGAAAGGACACCTAAATCCAAGGCCACCTGTACCCAAACCAGATAGACTTACATCAGGATGATTGAAGAGATCACCCTAGGGCAAAGGGTATTTGGAAGTTCTCTGTGCTAGCTGCATGATTTTTCTGAACATTTGAAATTATTTCAAAATTAAACCTTAAAAATGAAAATAACAAGAAAAAAAAGTGGGGAGGGGGACCAAAACAAATATCTATGGGTAAAGGGTTGAGGAAAGAAGGAATTAGTTGAGAAGGAAGCCTGCACCCGGCATGCTAATTTTTGCAGTAGCCCAAGATGGCAGGATCATACCTCACAGGTGACAAATCAAGAATGGGCAGCCCTGAGGTGACTTGCCCAAGGTTGCACAGCTAGCAAACCACATGGCTGCATTCAATACTAGACAGACCTACTTTGGCAAAGCCTGGCCTGTGTTCCAGAGTCCACGTGTCCAGAGAGGTCAAGGGCAGAGGCAAGGGAAGTTGCTCATGGTCAGAAGCCGGAGCCAGATGTGCCCAGCTAAAGGAAACAGGAGAGGAAGTGGTCTCTCCAGTAGCACCAAGGAGCTCAGATGGTCTGTGAACTTCCTGAGCTGTTCATAAGGATAGGGATGGACACCTGCCTCAGGATTCAAGTTTTCTTGCTTCAGGTTTTTTAGTGGGTTCTGCTTTAAGCAGGAAACATAAATTAAACTAGGGTTCCCCATTCATGCACCATCACCATGATTTTTCTGCTCTGCCCATGACTCCCACCTCTACTATTATGTGTGTGTGTGTGTGTGTGTGTGTGTGTTTAAAACGGGTCTTTTTTTTTTTTTTTGAGATGAAGTTTTGCTGTGTTGCAAGGCTGGTCTCAAGTTTCTGGGTTCCACTGCTCTTTCTGCCTCATCTCTCAAGAGCTGGAGACTCCAGGCATGTGCCACTGCACCTAACTAGAAAGTGAGTCATTTTTTTTTAAACTCAAATTTATTTACACTCAAAAGAACTTTATTTGACAGCAAATGCAACACCATCAGATTCAATGCTGTAATAGAAATTAACTATAAAGATAAGTGAAACGTTAAAGTAGGAGATTACGATTACTGGGTGATCTCTGGACAGCATGGCCTGTTGGAACCCAGAGCTCCTCTCGCGCAAAGCAGGGATCAGCAAGAGGGGGGAGCTGGATACGTGTGGCCTTGCAACCCTGGTGCTGTGCCCAGCACACCTCAGACACCTCCTCCTCACAGCAGGCAGTGAGGAGCCCAGGCTCAGGAAGCTCTGAGTGACACCACCCAGGCATCCTTTCTCAGGAGATCCAGGGAAGAGCCAGCCAGCATCGCACACGACACAGGGGTGTCAGCCATCAGGGCCCAGGAGCCATGGCTGCCACTGCGTGGCCCAGGAGGAAGTGAGCACGAGGCCTGCGGGCCACAGGCTCCTACCTAGTGGGGAGCCTGGCCCCTCTGCTTCCTTAAGCTACTGTGTCCTCATTTATTTGGGGTAATCTTTTTAGCTGACTTTGCATAACAGTACAACTCCTGTTCAAGAGCAATGAAAAGGCGCAGAAAATGGAATTTGAAATGTAGAAATAAAATAATTGTGGGCCGTGAGCTATAATTTGATTTCATGCTTTACAAGGAAATGAAAGACGGCTTCCTTAAAACGTACGGTCTCTGCTAGCTCCCTCTTCCCGCACCCCTCCCCCAGCCCTAACCATTTTAGGATTTCCTCTAGCACTGAAGAGAAAATAGGATTGTGGAAAATGTTCAGTTCTCAAGTGTCACTACCACTCAGGGCAAGCTCGATTTTAATGTGAACTTCCCATTCTGGGTAAGAGGAAATTCTTCAATTAATAAACCGGGTGTGCGGAGGCCAGCCTTTAAGGTTTAATCAATTTCATCTGTACTTAGGATAAAAAGACTGACTATTCTACATTTTTTTCTCATTCTCCTTCCTTAAAAAAAATAATAAAATGAATGTTTTATTTTAAATTCTTTGAGTTCATATCTCCTGTTTCAGGAAACACTATTTCACGTAGCGAGTATGAACCCCCCATACACACACACACACACACACACACACACACGTATGCGCACACGCGCGCATGTGCACACACACACACATATACTTTCTTCCTTTTGCTAAGAATCTTTATTCAAAAATAACTAAATTATCCTCTGCCCTTGTGTACTACACAGCTTGGGAGGTAACAGAGTATACAGGGCTCTGGAGACACCTTGAGGGGCAGAGAGAGAGCAAGTGAGGCAGGGAATTGGACAAATCTCCAAACATGGTCACAAGAGCCTCTTTTGGACCAAACAGCAAGAGGCAGACACGGGACATGAATTGTGCAAGGTGGCCGAGCAGTCAGTCAGCTGGGTCTGAGGCCAGGGAAGAGGCCTTGCCCACATGGCACTGAGGCACTCAGTAGGAGTGGGCACCAAAAACCACTTGGCACCTCAGGATGAAACTGGGGATCTTCCTTGGCAGTCAGCATTCAAACTCAGTCACCAGCTAGGACTATATTGAGGCCAGAAAACTGATCTTTGGTTTACCTTCACTGGCTACTCTAAACCTATCCAGGACTCTGAACAGGGGTTGTGGTGAGTCCCACAGTGAAGAGTTAAGAGTACAACTTTGTGAAGGGTCATCTGCAGCCTGGATCCTGACCCGCTGCCAGGAAAGGTGGTATTTCACAAAATGCCTGAGCTCTCAGTCCATCCTTTCACTTAAAAAGTGGAGATAAAACCACTCCTAACCCCTTAGTTATGTGACGCACCTCATACAGGGCTTGGGACATAGAAAGTACCTACTTGGTCCATAGGACAGGAGGAACAGAGCTATGAGACCTGTGTGATTCTGTGTCATCTCAGGTTTTTGTGCTACTATTACTAAAAATGCTTTACTTTTTTTTTCTTTGAAATGGGATGTCTCACCATCCTACCTGGACCCCAAGCTGGTCATGAATTCATGGGCTCAAGTGATACCCCCACCCTGCCTGACCCTCTGAGTAGCTAGGACTACAGGTATTTGCCACCACTACCCCACACCTGGCTTGTTTTTCTAAGTCAGTATTTCATAGAAAAGTAAATCTGAGGTCCTGTCAATGTGATTTCCATTGTGAAAAAGAGCAAGCAAACCTCAAAGTTGGTAAAAACTAGCTACCAATTACCAAGTGATGAGAAGGCTGAGGCTCAAAAAAGTGAGAAACAGCTGAACACACAGAAAATGGTCACTCTGAGAGGGGCAAGGGAAGGAAAGGAGGGAGGGAAGGAGGAATAAGAGAAGCAGCCAGGGCAACTCTACAGCCAGAACATGAGAAGCCAGACCCAGACCTGTCTGTCTGATCAGGGACCCATTTTCAGTCCTCCAGGCTGCCTCCCTACAGTGCCACCAAAGAGGATTTCTCTTTAAGACAGCATCCTGTGACCCCAAGCAAAACTTCACTAGGCATCACTGCACCTCGGGGTTTCAGGCACAGTGCTGGGAGAAGAGTATGTGGGGAGAGGACAGTGGACTCCACTCTAGCTCGCCCTCTCTGCAGGCTGTGAGATCTGGCTAAGCCTTAGCCCCCACCTCTGCAGAATAGGAGTCAATTTCTCATGAGGCTCTGTGAGCCTCACACATGGGGCTTGCCAATCTCCCAAGGGACTGTACTCCCACGGCATTATCCTGGACCCAAATCACTATGCTCCCTGGTAGATTCCAGCATGGGATGCCGGAGGTTGTGGCGCCCACTCCCACAACTTCAAGGGTCCAGGCAAGAGTGCAGAGAAGGGAACTCCCAGATCCATCTGGAGGGGCCAGTCTCTCCTCAGCACCAGTCCACCTCAAACAGAGAGGAATGTGGGCTTGGAGTTGCCAGAGCATCTGATTTTTCAAGAGAAGCCAAAAATCTGGACTAGTACATGAAATTTGCCAAATTTTAAATGTTGACAACCAATTCAAAAAATGTTTAAACTGTATGGCCCAAATAAAACATGTCCATGGGCCAGGCCTGGCCTGCAGTTCCCTCATGTGAGACCTCTGGAGTGGGTTTTTTCTAGAAAGGAAAGCTGGAAGGAGCAGAGTAAACATCCAGCTCCTTGGAGTCAGCAGTGCGCTTAGACGGAGGCTAGCTGAGCCCAGTGCGGGCAGAGCAAACAGCTCTTCTTGCTCTGGGAGCTGCCTGGGTCTTGATGTATATGGGAAAGGTAAATGGCAGGAAGGGTCACACTAGAGGGATAGGGCAGTGGGTGCCACAGGCAGCCATAGGCTTGGTTCCTCCAGCTGGGCCACCAGACACAGTTATGTCTCCTCCTTGGCCTGGGCCTCAGCCAAGCAACAGAGGGGCAGCACTGGGGCACACCAAGCTCACCCCAACATTCAGGGCCAAGGTTGTGTCAAAACAGTCCCTGTTCACAGGGTGGTAACGAGGCCTAGAGGAGTTCATGCAGGCAAAGGCACTCAATGGTGTTGACATGTATTTTCTGTGAGGGTTTCTTCCTACAGCTTAAAACACTTTCAAACTGAGTCTCAGCATAACCCCAACAGCTAGAAAGTCCACAAACAAAGGAAGAAAACACTGTCCTGAATGAACAAACAACAAAACCAGAGATGCCAGGCTGGAACCTCCTCTGGGACAGACACTACCCCACCAAGCCCCTGGCATAAGTCCTCTCCACAGGAACTGGACTTCTCTTCCTCCAAGTGCTCTCCCTATGCTGGCTCATTGAACTTTATCTCCTTTGCCAGGTACTTTATCAATAGGCCATTTTGCAAATGAACACTTCACACCACAGAGGTTAAATCACTTGTCCAAAGACCCAAGCAGTAGTAAGGACAGGATAGGACACAGGCACTTCCCATCTCTCTCTCTGGAGAAAAAAAATGACAGGAGGGCACAGTCGGAGCTCCCCACTGCTCCTCCCTTGGCTTGTGCCCACCACTTGTGCTCCCTTGTGCCCACCACTATTCCTGGGCCTGGGAAGGAGTGTGAACCCAAAGCATTCTTCCCACCCCACACCTTCTCTGGGCCCCTGAGCTTCACCTCTTGGCTTAGAAGAAGCCCTCACACTGCTCAGGACACCCCTGTTCTGTGAGTCCCTGGAGCCTCAGCCAGTACAGGACCCTGGCACCCAGTAGCACAACACAGGTGTTCATTCTGGCTGTGGACTGCGGATGCAGGAAGGTCTGTGAGGCACTCAGAGAGGAGGGAGTCACTGGCATAACCAGGTCAAGGACAGGACCATATATCGGGGAGATCAGGGCTGTAGAGAGGCCCCAGGAGCCACCAAGGAGGGCTATGTCCCCTTGGAGAAGACCCCAAGCAAATCTGAGTGGGGGGAAGATGATCCTCACTGTGCACTTTACAGAGGAATAAAGTGCGGCTCTGGGCAGCAGAGACCTCATCCAAGCCATGCCGCAGCCAGGGAGAACTGGAGCAGGGACCCAGCCTGCTGGCCCCACCTTGGCAGCCGCAGGGTCACCTCCCAAGTGCCTGAGCAGTGCCATGGGCACTAGCTCTCATTCAGCCTCTGAGAAACAATAGGTATAGCTGTGTCCTTGCACACAAACATGCCCTCAGATCCTGGGGAGGCCTGCTCTAAAGCAGAGGAACCAACACAGAGCTTTCACAACCAGCCCTAGGCTGGCAGCTCCAAAGGCAGGGCCATCAGGAGCTCTGCCAGGGGAAGCACCCTGAGGGAGCAGCTCACAGAGCCTGAGGGTGGCTTAGAAAACTGTGTTGAACAAGCAGGAGACAGAAAAAAAGAAGTGGGGGAGGTAGACTCTACCATAAAAAGTAAGTAAAATCAGCAGAATTCCTTCATGAAAAGGGTGGAATTAGCATATGGCCTCAGCTGCCAAGTGAGGCCATTGAAGCAAGCAATGTAAATGAGTTCAAGATACAATTAGACATTTTTCTGGATGGAGACAGATGACTGAAGAAGGCATGGCAGGTCACATTTCAGAAGGAGCAGCAGGAACACATTTCACTGTGAAGCAGCCTGCAGAGCCCACCAGGTCCTGTGAGGGCCCTCACGAGCAGCCAGAAGGACAGGATGCAATCCTAGCCACACCAGGAGCAGCGAGGCCCCCAGAGGAAGTGACAGACAGGCCAACTGGTGTCCCAGGTGGTACCCCCTCTCCCTCCCCACTTCAAGTATCCCAAAATGCTGCCTGGGTCCCCACAAACCATGACCCAGGCTTCAGCATTGGGTCCTGAAGTGAACACTTGTTTCTGTTCTACTCTGGACATCAGCAAGGCTGTCCTGAGGGCTGGGTCCCAGGGTTCAGAGGCAAATCCAACCCAGCCCTGCCCTCAAGAAGCCCCCACACCCTCACGCATGCATAGACACACACACATACACTCTACCAACGCTGTGAAGCCCGTCCATAAACGTGAAATGAGAAGTGTCTGGTACACAAGCTCAAAAGAGGCTTCAGCAACTGAAGAGGAGAAGGCCGGAAAGGCAGGGGAAGAGGCCGTTCCGGGCAGAGGACACAGCAGGAGGCTGCGGAAGCCCAGGCTGCCAGCACTGCAGAGGATGCTGAGCACGCAATTCCCCCGGATCTTTGGAGAGGCAGCCAGATCACCTCGAGCTTTGCTAGGAGAGGACGGAATGACCAGAGGCGCCAACCGCTGGCCCATGGACCAGATATGACTCAACAGCAACGACTCGGGACAGCTGTTCCCAATCTTCTGGAGAGCAAGCACATGTGGCCCACCCAAGGAACAGAAAATGCCGGGTCCTTGTGAGGGACACAATTTATTAGGCCCTCTCTAACCCAATTGGTTCTGATGTCCCCTTTATGTGGCTTGCTGCATGGGCTGTCTAGCTTCGTCAAGCTCCTGGGCCCTGGGCCCCTCCCTAAAACATTCATTTCCTTCAAGGTGAAAGAAATGTTTATTCCTAGTTACTCTAAAAGGACCACAAACATTTCCTTTATACTCTCAGCACACAATCTGGCAGCACACTCCCACAGCCAGTTCGGAGCAGAGCTCCGTTCTCCTACATACCCCAAGATCAGAACAGTCTGCCAACTCCTTGTATCCATGAATAATGGTCTCAATGTGAAACCTGAACTATTCTGCATACTTTGAGAAGAAAGTGAGGCAGCCCTAGCCATGCCCAGCACCCACATCCATAAAGAGCCATCGGAACAGACTTGGGCAGTGACATAAGGACATGGGCTGAGTGCTGGGACATTTCCTCTCTCCAAATCTGCTGGTGCTCAGAGCTGGGTTCTCTCAGCCCTGAAGCCCTGTCCTATAAAGGATGGACACCAGCCACCCAGCCCAGGGAGAAAGAAGGAACGTGGGCAAGTCCTGGGGCAAGGGCTAGGGCCATGGGAAATGTGAACGAAGCTGTGCTGACTTCTAAGCCGCACTGTGCTCTCCTCCCCGCTCCCCTGGCAGAAAAATGACAAAAAGCCTATGTTCAAAAACCACACACCAGGCATCATACTAGGGATGCTTACACCTGCATTCTGATAATCTTTGTCACAATCTGCAAAGGAAACACTGTAATTCCACATGCTAAGAGCAGAAACCAGGTCAGAGAGGTCAATTCATGGGCCTCAAATGCACAGCAAGCCCACTGTAGAGCTTAGATTCTCTGGACCACGGTCCTCCATAGCCTTCAGAATTCCCTAAAGTCACACATCCTCTTTTTACCAGGTCTGGCCCTTGTACCAATCCCAAAAGAAGCTCCCTGGCAGAGTAATCAAGCCAAAGAAGCCACAGTACCCCGGGCTTAGACTGGACTTGCCTTACTGTAGCATCCAACACTGGCTCACTGAGCACAGCCACTCCGCACCAGAGAGGCTTCATGGGGCACACTCATCTTCCCATCCACCCACTCTCTATGGGGTGAAGCTTTCAGCTGAGGTCAGAGGCTCCATCCTGTTAGATGAGCAGATCCATGCAGTGGTATAAAATATAAACATCACTACAAGGCATGAATTCAAATCCCAGCACTGGCAACTGACTGAGAAGGCCAACTTGCCTCCCTGAGCCACAGCTCCTAGTCCATAGCGAAAGCCTGGGATGTACAGGTTTTTAAATCCTTAGGTGGGAATCATATGTGAAGAGCATTTTCCATAGAAATTAAGAAAATTCTGAATATAAACAGTTTTAGATATTAAACAATTATTATTAGTTGTGATAATGACACTGCTCTAGTCAAGAAAGTATCTGTATTTACAGAGATGCATATATAAGCATTTAAGGATAAAATGACTAGAGGTACGATTTTGTTTTAAATACTTCTGTAAATATAAAAAGAAAGCAAATATTGAGGGAGGAGATAAATAAAACAAGCTGACAAAATTAGTAACAGTGTGATCTGCCTGCTGGAAACAGGAGAGTGCATCACTCTGTTACGGATATGTGTGAAAACGCTCGTGGAGACAGACCATGACCTCCCTGAAGATAGATCACCACAGAGCGGAGTGTGTGAGTGTGTGGGGCAGAATATGTGCAAAAAAGAGAGCTCAGCATGGCCATGGAGAGCCAAACATGTAGGATTCGATGGAAAAACTGTTTCTTCCATCATTAAAATGAGGCACTTGTTACCTACCAGTCACATTTACTGTGATTCTTGAAAAAAAGACATACATGTTATAAAAATGACTTCACTAAAACTGAGAAAAAAACTCTGAAACAGAACTAAAATCAGAAGAGGTGCTGCAGGCACTGGAGAAACCCCAGCACAGGCAGGTATAAGTCAGACTCCAGGGTAATTGGAGTCTGGGAGAATCAGCAGCAGCAGTAAGATGCAGAACAAACATAAATCTGTAAAAATTAAAAAAGAGAAAAAAGATCATATAGAAAATAATAATAAAATAAGCAGAGCACAAGGAAGCATAGAAAACATTTTTGAAAGTAGACCATGACAAAAAGATCAAATATATACTAAAGAAAAGGAAACAAACCAACCTTTTAAACAATGACATTTTTCAAAATGAAATACATAATCCTACTATGACATCTTTAATGTCATTACAAATGATTTCCTCCATCTTTTTCTTTTTCTAGCATAGACACCTTAACATTTTGTGACTGCTTTCTAGGGCTGGGCACTGGGCTAAGTACTGTACAAAGATTGTCATGAAACAACCCTGTGTTGTTGTCGTCAAATTCTCTATTGCATAAACAAAAATGCTGAGATCCACAGAGATCTAAGTCACTTAATTTTTCACTGTTTTAGGGTAAAGCTGATAACACATATCCTAAATTGTGTACTATAATCAATTCTGACATTAACCAGCTGGTTTTAGTGCCACAGGTTGAGGGTTCAGTCCCCACTAAGATCCCTCTCATCTCAGACACCAGCCATGAGTTCCAAGGTCCCCAGGCCACCACACTTCTGACCAGTTGACTGAAAATCCAGGGGCTTCCATGGCCTCCTTGGATGTAATGATCACTATAACTCACTGAAAGTGCCGCAGTCTAATTGCCTGGGTATAAATGAAGACCAGGGAAACCAAGACACACAGAGGAAGGCCTGGAGGGTCCTGGATGCACAGCGTTCAGGCCTCTCCCTGTGGACTCAGTGCCTCTGGGCACACGCACATATTCACCAACCAGGAAGTTGTCCAAGCCTCCATTTCCAGAGTTTTTACCGAAGTTTCATCACCAAGGTAGGCCTATTGAGAGATAACTCTGAACCCCTCATGCCCCAACTCCCCCCAGGTCATAAAGCCAGGTTAGGATGAACTCTCTAATCACATTGTTGATATTGGGAGCAGTTCCCACGCTGAGTTATCCCTTCAGCATAAACTCAGTAGTGTCCAAGGGTCACCAAGAACAACAGACACTCCCACTGCACGGAAAATTCCTATGGTTTTGGAAGCCCTATTCCAGGAGCCCAGGGTACATACCAAGTTCCTTATAAGACCAAAAATGTTAACATAGTCTTTTCCCCCTCCCCACAAAGTGTAAATCCACACCTATCAACCAAACATCTCATCTCTGGTAATCTACCCTGAAGAATAATCCAAATGCAAACAATGTTCACCATACTGTTATCTGCATAAGCAATACTGCGCAGAGCTGTGTTCATCCAGGAACAGATAGAGCAAGGCAAGGAACAGTGGGGTAGCACAGAGCCATTAAATATGCTTTCGAAGAATATTTGTGATGCATAATAACCCTCATGGTTCAAGAGTTGTTTTAAATCAGGATTTAAAATTTTATAACAAATAGAATCTCTTAGAAAAAAATTCAAAATATTAACAGTTATCCTGGATAACAGGTTCATAGCATTTTTCCCCCTATGCTGGGGGTCAAACCAAAGTCTGGCAAGTGTTCTATACCTGAGCCATCCCCAGCTCTTGTAGATTATTCTAACTTTTTTCTCATACACATCCTCTGCTTTCAAGCTTTTCAATACATATAAATTTTGTGGTCAGAAAAAAAAAACTAAAAAAAATTATTAAACCACCTATGCTAATTCCCACGAAGTTCTAATGAGATAGTTAACCTGACAGTACATTTAGAATGTTTTTGGTAGTTTTTCAAAGTTACCTATTCTTTTTTCCTAATGTTTTAATATTGCTATAGCTTCTATTCTTTGATTTCCACTTCAAACAGTCTTACTGTAAAGTCTCTTTCAGATTATTCTGTGGTTCCTAGGCTATGAACTTATCCATTTATGTCTAGTCTCTTCTCACTGTGACAGTCTTCCTTTCTGCCTAGTAATTGTCTGCTAGCTCCTCTCGAGGGTTCCTGTGTATGCTGGCACAGTTCCCCATAGAACGATCAAGGCTGTAATGGCCATGGCCAGAGGATACACCAGGAACTCTGTCCCCTGAGAGTCAAAGGACCTTTCTCTGCTCTCCTCCCAAGGTGAAGAATTCAGCCCCATCCTGACAGAGGAGAATTTCCCAGTCCCCATCCTCAGAGTCCAAGGGAACCCCCCACACCTGTGGCCCAGAACCCACTGTATGCCTGCTCCCACTCCCACATGCACTGAAATCTGCTTCCTCTGTGGGTCCCACCCCAGGACACTCCTTTCTGCTCCCAGGCCTCACTGGCTGCTCCTGTCTCTGTAGTGCTCCTTCACCTTCTCCAGTATTCCAACAGGCCGGAGATGCCTGGCTCCTACTGCTAAGTACAAGTCTGGATGCATGTGGTACACCTATCATGGCCTTCTCAGCCCTGGAAAGCATGCATGGGACTGAGTCAGTCGGAGGAACCAGGAGCCATGTTGGTGAATAGAGAGCTGAAGCAGGAGTTATCCTGCAGCCTCTAGGTCAGAAAGACTCAAATTTCAACTCAAATGATGCCAATCATCATCTAGGGCCACTTGTTGTCACACTACCATCACAGGGTAACCATGAGAAGTGCCATACACTGTACACACAGCATCACAGAGAGATAGCCCGATGCCTGGCCTGCTGCAGGATGTCTCAGGAAAGTGACCCTTCCTCCTTCTCAGTCTCAGCCCCACATTCAGGGAAAGGCCAGAACCATTTTGTCCCAATGACTTCAGATGGCAGGGACTACAGGGCATTAAGACTCCCCCTGGAATGGCACAAGAAACTCTCTGTACCTAGAAAATCCTCAGACTTCGGGATTCCCACAGCTGTCTATCTCCAGAAGATGTGGAGCTCCCGTGTTACCTCCTCTTCCTGGCACTGTCTCTGAGAAGCCCCAGCATCTGACAGTTCAGACACTTTATCTTCTCTACACCTGCTGGGACTTGGGCATTAGGCAGTACTGTCTATCTCTGAACTCAGTAGTCAATACAGGGGACTGCTACTCCTCCTTACCCTGCCTCGAGAGAGAGATATATGAGCACCCAATTCACTGGACTCCAAAGCCACACCCTCAAAGAAGTCCTCACCTAGCCTGCATGAGAGAAGGCCACTCTGGAACAGAACATCTGGGTTCAGGTATCAACTCTGCCACTTACAGGACCTTGCCTCAGCTTCACCACAAGCAGAGCTGTGTCAGGAAGACACATTGCTACAGTAAAGCGCATGCAGTGTGGTATGGTCCCCGTTACTACCTTAGCATCCCTCAAACAACCAAGCAGCATCACAGCATAGAGTGGTGACGTGCTGAAGGGACAGTGTTCTAGCAACGCTGGTCAGGAAGGTTCCCTGGGAGATTGAAGTGAAAAGTAATCTAAGTGGAGGAAATGAAGGAACACAGGAGAGCAGCATAGTAGATGTGGGGGAACACAGAGGGCGCAGCCACGATTTTGGAGTCATTTTCCTTGTAAGAAAGGCCCATCATGAGGCCTTTTGCACTTTGTGAAGTGAAGGAGTGAAATACCTGGTACATGCTTTTGAACATTCCCTCAGCAACTGCCACTGTCCCACCAGGAGTAGACAGTGGCTGAGGCAAGCCAATGCACTGTGCTGCTCTGCTCTGTTCTACTCTGCTCAGAGCATGCAGCCAGCATGAAGGAGCCTGGTCTCCAAGAGTGGTGCAGGCTATGGAGTGGAACATGGTCTGTATCTTCTTGATACAACATGTCCACTCCTGCATCTGGCCTCGCATGGCCCTCCGACACACATACCTGTGCTGCGGAGTGTACTGTGCCTGAGCAGCTTACATAGAGAGAGGAAAGCTTGTCTGCAGTGAAGGAGGGGCCAGAGGAAATCTGCCTTCCACAGGTGGAATTCTACAGACAATATGTGAAATGGAACTAAAGGCAAAAAGTAGCACAATAAACATGTTTTAAAGGTTCTATAAAATACTCAACAAACAGGGGTTGAGGATGGTTGCCTGTGTATGGAGAGGGCTCTGTCCTCACTTCCTGTGTGGCACCTACAGGGCTAGCACAGAGCCTGCCCCACATACAAGAAAGGGTTGAAGTGACAAAAGGACAAACAAAGGGAGATCAGTGCAGAGGCACTCCACAAACCCCAGCCCTGCAAACACACAGAGACAGACCTCAAGGAACACAGCCAAGCAAGACTGAGCTGCAGACTGAGGGGATGGAATGGCTCACGGAGCCCACACGAAGACACGCACGCTGGGCCCAGCCCACAGAGCCAGCCGCATCTGTTTGTTTAAAGCAACTCAAACAAAAACTGTTTTAAGTTACAGCTGGTGTCTGGGCCACTCTATCAAGCACTTAAGATATAGAGCTGATTATTTTTCTGGCAACAATGAAGAAAGACAGGCTGAAAGTATGGTGTCCTATTACCAGCTGTTTCCGGAGCGGTTCTTACGATCTATGTCTGTGTTGGGGCCAGAGCCAACTGGAGAGGTCTATACATGAAACTATTGTGGTTTGTCTTTTCTGCCTTCATTTTTCCTTGTCTGCATTCCATTTACTTAAACTACGAAGAGGACCACTCTCAGGAGGGAACCTCTGAGTGCTGTCATTGCAAACAGGCTCTAACATCAAGAAAAGGACCGCATGAGAGCTGTTGTCTCTTGCCCCAGACCTCTGTCTACTTGGACAAGGATTCCAACTCAGCCCCCAGTGACCTGCCAGGTGGCCCTGCCCCACCAAGTCCTCCTCAGGCCTGTTTCCTCCTCTGCAGAACCAGGATGCTGAAACATACCCGAGAGCATAGAGGGGGTGCAGCAGAAAGGGTATATGCATAGTGTCAGGCTCAGAACCTGAAATTCCCAAGGTGTTCACTGAACAGGATCATTAATGTCTGCTTTGGCCTCTGCATGCACATCAGTCTGCTGCCTTGATGCTGCTGGTGAACCTGTAATCTGCCACCCATGCAAAGATACCACAATGCTGCAGAAGATCACAGTGGAGGCAACATTTACCTTATGCACTTGGGTGAGAGGGGTGGAGGAGCGGCACCCCTGGTTCCTAGACTCTCAGGTATTCATTAATTCAAATGCCTCCAGCAGGCCCAGTACAGGGTCCTACAAGCCAGACTGATGCATGTGGTACAGATGCATGTGGAAGAATTACAGGCTCTCATCAGGCAGCAGGCTTTAAGCCCCTTCCTGCAGGGGAGGGGCAGGATGCCATTCCTGGCTCTGCTGGGATAGCCTAGGGAGGACAGCCAGGACGCTGCTCTGCCCAACTCCATTTAACCCTGGGAAGATACTGCACGGTATGTGGCAGCACACAATAGGTTCCCAAAGGACTGAAGGCAGGGCTTTCCAGGAGCAGCCCTGCAGGTTAGGTGTCCCTTCGTGCCCTCCCCATCCCTCCTCACTGTCATCACTATAGCCCTGGCTTTTGTCCCAAAAACAGCCTGTGACTGTAATATTCTGAGCCCCACCTTGTATAGTCTGCTGTGTATGAGTCCACAGAGCGGCAACTGGCACAAAGCAAAAGTTACCCAAGTGTTAGCTGTTATTATCAAGAGGAAGGGGTCTTGGGTAACTTCTATTTTTTCTATGTTATTTTCCTAAATAGGACCAAGAAATCTTACTTCATGATAAATATAAACACTTTATAATAAAAGGCATCTATTAAAATAGTAAAGTAAAAATACCAACCAGGTCTACCCCTGAAACAGGCCTCAGGTCACTGCCAGGCCAATAAGCAGAGACCCCTGCCTTCTCCCCTGGCAGAGTACTCTGGCTACCTTGCAGTTAATCACAACGAAGGGGACCACACTGGACCATCCCAAGAGTGGCTGACTCAGAAACAGTACAAAGACTTGTGACCTCTGTGAGCTGGGATGACAGGATCCCCTGACAGTTGGTGAATGATCCAACTGAAAATGGGGCCAGACAGTCAGACCCTGAGGCAAAAGCTGTAAGCCCACATCCAGAGGTCAGAGTTGGGTGTGAGTTGGCTGGCAGAGGGGCAGGTAAGTGGCAAAGATTTAGGCTGAGGCAGGTGGCAGACATACTGCTGTGGCTGTCTGGGTTGCACAGTCACCTCCTATAACTTTGGCCAATCCAGGCTCTGCCTCCCCCAACAGACATTTCCCAGAGCCAGCAGAGTTGGTTTTTGTGAGCTAGTTTGCTTCTGCTTCCTACAGTCAGGCAAGCCTCAACTTGAGCTCCAGATCTACAAACCTGTCAGCAGACATGAAGGGTCCCAGCGGAGGCTAAGCTTGGTGGCTAGCCAGGCTTTGAAGTTCCTCCATCCCACACTTGCCTGAGTCTCGGACCTGTTTATTTTTCCTGTATAACTTTTGTAATGTTCCAACTAAACACGGCAGTTTTATCAACAATTTCCAGGCAAGAAAAAGCAGAATGCCCACTTTATAATAAAGATTGGTTGGTAGATCTGCAAGGCCATGCAATGGGTGAGAAAAGCTCCCACTTCGAGGGATTTGGAAGCCAGTACAGGAACTCTGCATCCCCTGTTGTTCAGAGAGCCCCTTCAGGCCCAGTTCCAGGGGTAGGTGTACCCTGGGCTGGTCACTCAGTCTCCCGTGTTTTCTGCTGCAGCTCCAGGAAGGTGCTCTGTCTGTGCTAGGGCATCTGGGCTGGCAGGAGGAGGAGGAGGAAGCAATGGCAACTCTGCAACTGCATGGGAAGCAGCCTGGGAGGCTGGAGCACTGACCACCTCATCACAGGTCCTGGATCAAACCGTGCTGAAAAGGAGTCCTGTGAGCTTCCTGGGTTTAAGAAACAGTGTAGGCTAGATTTCTGTCTTTCATAATTTAAGATTCTAGCCTAATACAATGTATTAGTCCATGCTTCACTGATGCAACTCAGCCTAAATACCATTACTTAACACCTTTCTAGCATCTTCTGTGCTGCTGAAGTTACTACTTCCTTCAAATATCCCCTCAGACCCAACAGCAAACCAAGGGCATTTGGAGTATATTCTCAGACAAGACCCAGTGAGGAGGCTAACTTCTGCCAGCACTGATATCAACATCATCATTTTATTCAAAGCCACATGGATATCATTAATAGAGCCAGGCCTTCAGAGTAGACACCCACACTCCCTCTTACCCCAGGGATAGCCCTGTGGCCTCTGCTCATGCACTGTTCTACCTGCAGGCAGAGCAAAGGGGGCAAGCACTTCACCCCTAGCATCCAAGTACTTGTACTAGTCAGTTAGGGATGCTGAAAGCCACAATGTCACTGAGATGCCAAATGTGTGTTCCAGGGACTGTCCACACAACAGGAGAAAAGGGAGGCAGAGACTCATTCCAGGGCTGGGTTGCCGGCCCACAATCACACCACCTTGTGAAACATCACATTTTCTAACTCAGTTCTTCACAGTCCCTCCACTCTCCTGCCCCCATCTTGAATGAAGGTTCCCTATGTTGGGGATTTTGCTCTGATAGCCACCTCCTCAGGCTGCAAAAGCACCCCCTCCTCTCTGTACCCTAGGAGGAACACAGATCATATCTACAACTGCTTCCCACCACCTTCTTCAAAAGCGCCATAATTACAGCTTGCAGGTAGCACACAGCAAGATAATTTCCAGTTTCCCTTCTGGAAATAAAAAGATTCCAGGTAGTTCTATAATCCTACGCTGCATCATTAATATTCTAATGTTAACTGATGGCCCCGGGCCCTGCGCCAGGTCATTTTCTATTGAGTAAGTGTCTTAACTGGTGGCTGCAAATACAGCTACTGAATGGATTCTGCCCCACTGATTCAAACAAAATTTTTAATTTAGTCATCTCATTCTTATAACTGGGAAGACTGAATTTTTTGATCTCATATCATATTTTCTAACCAACTTACATTGCATTAGTGATGTATCTCTGAATGGTTTTTCTTAGGTCAAAATTTTTCTTATCAAAGTATAATATATTATTAAAGGTATGTCCCAGAAATAAAGAGTCAGCAAGGACTTCAAAAGGACTTGAAGGGAAGTCCCACAGCACAATAGTTCTCAAATGTCAGCCATTCTTGCACCAGTACCACAGGATACCTGAAGCACGGGGTAGCAAACACAGCATGCCAGCACACACTAGCTACCAACTACAAACACTCTGCCGCATTTGTGTGCACTCTCTCTCTCTACACACATGCGCATGCACACACACACACGCATATACATGCAGCATCATGCATTGTCTAATGCTAGAGTTAGGTACTGAGAAATACATCATTAGGCCATTTTGCCACTGTTCAAAGGTCATATAGGATTCTTACACATTTAAGACAGCCACAGGGTCACTAGGTAAGAGTCACCATTGTACATTCAGTGCTCTGTTTGTTTTTTGGTTTTTGTTTGTTTGTTTTGAGACAGGCTCTCACTATGAAGTTCACACTGGCCTTGAACTCACTATGTAGCTCAGGCTGGCCTTGAACTGCCAGCAATTCTCTTTCCCCAATCAGTCCACTGTTGACCAGAACACTGTTATGCAGCACATGACAGTAAGAAAAAATGTTTCCAGATACGGAAATAGTTCCCACACCACATTAAAGTAGGCTGTTGACACAACAGCATGTGGGCCACTCACATCTCTCTTCTCAGAATTAGGACATTTTCCCACCTAGGACACTTAACACTGACTCACAATATCATCTAATCTAAGTCTGATACTCAAATTTCCCCCAGTTATCTAGATCATGACTTTAAGAGCTGCTGCTGTGTTATTCTGAATCTGAGCTCTCTAGTCTAGTATATTTAGAAGCTTTGCTTGCCCCTGTGGGGGAAAGAGAGATAAAGGTTCATTTGTAACTCTGACACCTCCCCCCTCCATTGGTTTTTTGAGATAGGGTTTTACTATGTAGTTCAGGCTAGTTTTGAACTTCCTATGTAGCCCAGGCTGGTCTCAAACTTGCAGTGATTTTCCTGTCTCAGCCTCCCAAAGGTGTGCACCTGGCTAATTTTTGACACTCTTAAAGAATGTTGCCTGGTTTATTACTTTTGTTATTTTTCTTCACATCCCTTTTTTATTTTTTATTTTGAGACAGTGACTTGTTAAATTGCTAAGTGGCCCAGGTTTATTTGGGATTTTTCTAATATACATCAAAAAAGGTCAGAAACCTAAAGTTAGAAGACTAATTGCTCCCCCTCCTTGCATGTCTTTTCACAAGCATGTGCCCTGTTTGTGAAAAGTGAGTGACCTCAGCCTACCCTGGTCCCACCTTCCTTGCCTGACCTCTCTACCAGCAGGAACTTGCACCTCCCAGGGCTCCCAGGCCTTCCTGGGGCAGCTCCTCTGCTATGGTGCTCCTTCCTCAGGAGGGCTAGAACCTACGAGCCCATGTGGAGAGATGGCACTGGGCTAGGGGTTGCTTTGAGGTTAATGTTGCACTCCTCATGTAGCCTCCCAGAGAATAAACTGTTTGCCCCAACCTTCCAAACAAGCAAGACTACAAAAGCACTTTCCCACCAAGCTTGTTGGCACATGCCTGTAATCTTAACACTTAGGAGGCTGAAGCAGGAGGATCCCACAGATAGGAGGCCAGCTTGAACTACATAGTGAGTTCAAGGCCAGCCTGAACTACACAGTAAGACCTTGCCTCAAAAAACAAAAATCAACTTCCCACTGCCCCAGTGATATGCCAAGCCCTTTCCTCCTGTCCTGGCTGAAGATTTCCAGACCCACAACCAGCACCGTCACCAAGCTTCCTCTGGGGAAGGGCTCAGACTCAGGAAGATGGACAGGAGCTAGTACAAAACAGAGCAGCTACCATACCAGAGGCCTCGGGTTCCAGCCTCCATCCCCACTCACCCTACCCAGCCAAGGCTTGAGAGAAATACATCGAAAGGTGATGTGGTGACAGGACAGTGACAAGCTGTCACACCTCCTCTTCATACATGATACTAAGGACAGGGGCTGGGGCTCTGGCTGTGAGCTCCTGGGACATGGACACTAGGCCCAAGGAGAGGGAATGCTTACAGCTCTGGCATGGGGAGCCAGGAACCAGAGAGCTTTGACATCCTCTCTTCACTCTAGTTTCCTTTCATTGCATCCCAGTCAGCAGAATTCATCTGAACCTAACACTGCTGTCTCAAAGAGAGCAGAAACTATCTCATCTGCAAAACAGGGAGTAGAGGCCAAGGCAATAATCCTCCATCTTTAGCCCTGATCTCCCCACAGCAGTGGGGTGCTCACCCAACATTCTCAGGGTACAACTTTTCAGCCAGCTTCCATTCCTTCTTCCACTGGCCCTCATTCTGTTGCTCTCCACTTTAGTATTAGGGAAAAACATAGGCTTTCCAGAGCTGTTGGCCAAGAGCAGGGCTGCAAGTGCCACAGACAAAATGCACATTTCCCTGGACATCTCCACACTGACTTCCCAAAAGCCAGGATGAGTCATGTGCCACTGTGCCTGCCTCTCTGTAACCTCAGTTGGAGCTTTTCTGGCCTCTCTGGGAAACCTGGGTCACGTCACCACTAGGCCACACCCTTCTCTACTGATGGTCCCCAAATCCTGCCATTCTACTGCATGGTGAAACAGTCTGTCCTCCCAAGTTATTGCCATGATCCCAAGTTCCAGGCCTCCATCCTTCTCTCCAGGATGACCTTGGCCTTTCTGCTGCCAGTCTTAACCATTCCAAGCCTCTGCGTGGAATTGTGCAGGCTGGTCCTCTAAAGCACAGATGGGAACAAGCGTTCACAGCTTGCGATGGTCTCCACGCCAAGAGCCAAGTTCCCTCAGTGGGAGATGTTTTGGGTAGTATATTGTAAGAAAGTTATTGACTTCTTGCTTCTCTTTTGTGGTGGTAAAGCTTAACTGTGTCAACTTGATTGGCTTGGGAGAAGCCCAAGGAATTAGTAAAGCTCTCATAGGTAATCTGGCTGGGTCAGGAGGTGTGACATTGAGTACTACAGTATTTATGGTTCCTGACCCTTCCTCTTAGGCACCATTCCCTGCTCTGCTTCCTGGTTGCCATAGGCTAAGCATCTTTGCTCCCCCACATCCATCCCTCATGATGCTCTTGCCTTGAGGCCAGATGGCTATGGACTGAATCCCCTGAAGAAACCAAGGCCAAATTAAACCTCTACTCTTATACCTTGAGGGTGCTGGATATTGTGTCCCAGTGATGGGAGGGTGACCAGTGCATCTTTCTGTCTCTCTTAACTGAATAATGAGCAAGTCTCAACTAAGGGCATAATTTACCTAATTCTTCTCTACACTGTCCCAATCTCCATTCTTACAAAAGCACATCATGGCACAAGTTAATAGCCTGTGGTAGGCTAGCATTTGGCAACTGTTTGGTTTGCAGTGTCTGTGTGCATATGTATGCCATGCAAATATGTGTTTATTCTCCCTACAAAGGGGACACCAGTTTTCTATTGGCCTTAGGTGATACAACACTTTCTTATATTGATCTAAAATTTTAAAAATAGATCATAGCAATATATTAAATCAGAACACACATAGCATCAACCTCAAGACAGAGAGTAGCTGGTTGTAAAATGTCCACAGTTTGGAAAGACCAGCCACCTAAAAGCATTTCTCAGAAGCTGGCCCACAACCTCAGGGCACCCCAAGTTTTTGTATTGCCTTTCCTGCCTACACTCCCTCTGCTCAGACATGCAAGCCTGGTTTCCTGAATTAGCCATGGTCTTTCAAGCCTTCGTACTCTGCATATGCTGTCTATCCTGACTAAACTAGGTCTCCAAGATAAGTTTCAGAAATGCCAAATACTATATCCTGCTCTTTAAGACTTATAATTTGGAGCAGTACATCAAAGATTAAAGGCACTGAACAGACCTTTAAGGGAAGGGGAAATTACTGAACCCAGTATAGCCAGCACTTCTCAAACTACTTGACTCCCCCACTCTTTTCCCATACTCTATCAACACAGAGTACGAGAATGAGCCCTCCATGGAGCACACTCTGCGGAACACAGGTCTCACGTACCTTCCCCTCCCCACCTGTCAAACGCCCTCCCTGACTTAGGCATCACAAACTTCCCACACACCAATTCTTTGAGCAGCTCCCTGCCTCTCATATAGAACCAGTTGCTCATGCTCACCTGAGCTCCATTGAGGCTGAGCAGGCAGGTCCCACACATGCTTAGTTTACAGGAATTCAGCTGCAGGTGCTCCATGGCGGGAAGGCATGAGCAGAACCAGTAGAGTAGGTGATTATGCCCGCCAGCCTCCATAGGTGGTCATGAGAGCCTCCTGGGCTACATCTCAAGGCTGGTATGACTCTAATGTCTAAAAGGTGGTCATGTGGCACACACCACAGCACTTAAGCATTAGCCACCACCCAACCTGTGATCTCTCATAGCTGCACCATGCTTCCTATGCCAGGAAAATAGGCCCTGTGAGGGGCTGACAGAGAAACATGGCATTTACCTGCAATTTAATATGTTGCTAACACACAGCCTGTCCCCAGGGAACACAACACCTAGGGAAGGTGCAACCCCCCAGAGCACTCACTGGCCTCCCCTGTCTGCAGCTGTAGGTCTCTGTCCCTCCAGGCTGTAAGCCCCAGAAAGGGAGAAGGACTCATCTCTGTGGTACCTGGCAGTCAGCATTCAGTATCTACCCGACAATGGCAGAAGGAGAGAAAGTGAGGCTCCAACAAGACATGTCACCTGATCTCTCTCACAGCACTAAAGCCACCAAAAGCCTCCCATCTGGTCACCCTCAGACTATGGGTGCTCAGCTGCTGGAACCTAGGGCACCTCATGCCATGGAGCCTGCTCTGTCCCAGTGATGTCCTTAGTTGGACTGAGCCAAATGCCCATGGTGTCCTCAGTGGTGTTAACTCAGGTCCCTAGGGCAGAAAAACTATGTGGGGGAGAGGGGTGTGGTCACTTACCAAAGAGAAAGTAGCCCTGCTAGATGATTCTGATGCTGCCACCAGCCTGTCATCCCTATCAGAAATTACATTTGGGAGCCACGACAAATGAATGTGTCCTGATGTCAGAGTGACATTCATTGGGCAGTGAACAGGAAACTCTTCAGTACCTTTTGTAAGTACCAGGTAGGGGAGGGTTACAATGAATGGTGTTACAGTCAGGGTTTACAAGTGAAATAATTTAATACAGGACATACAATTTATGGAATTATTTCATAATAGTCACCCAAAGAGCCAGATACAAAAAAAGCATGCAGGAAATCTATTCACACACTAAAGACCCAAAGAATCCAGCTGAGGGCCTGGATCCCATGGCAATGTCCACATGAGTGCAGCTAAAGACCTAGAGCCCACAACGATGTCTCATGCAAGTCTGTTTCACAGATCTGCGCTGGGAAGGCTCAAAGGTCAGCAGCGGAAGCTAAAAAGGTCTGTGCCAGCAGGCTGAGGGTTCTGCACTGGAGCCAGGAAGCGACACTCAAAGTAAGGACCAGAGCTTTCCCAAAAAGTACCACAGACATCCTCAGTGATAATGAGGTCCTGAGCTCATATCAGGAAGGCAGTGTGACAAGCTTCTGCAGGAGACTGAACAGCACACATCTTCCCCTCCAGAACTGGGAGGCAATGCTCAAAGTAAGAAGCACAGCTCCTCCAAAGTGAACTGCAGCCATTCCCAGTGACAACAAAGTCCTGAGCTCCACTGACGATGAGAACAGCCAAGTTCATATCCGGAAAGAAGCTCAACAAGCTCCTCCAGGAGAACCCACAGCAACAGAAGAATCAACACGACCATTTCTTCCTCTAGAGTTTTCCTTTTTTGATGTTGGAAACAATCCTCAGGTGGGCCATCTATACTCAGAACCATGCTGATTCAGTTCAGCTGGATGTTACAACTGCCCACCAGTTATCAGACCACAATGGACATGCACCCACTACCAGTTCCAGGTTAGTGAACCCCAAGTTAAATCCCTAATAACAGAGAGAGTACCCTGCATTCTGACTTCCAGTGCCAAGATGGGACTCAATGTGGGGGACAAAAAGTTTGAGTTACATTACCTTCACTTTGCTTAATCCTGGGTGTGTATGTGTGCACGCTCATGCATCCACACATGTACAAGGGATGTATCTGTGGGAGAAGAGGAGGCTTTATAGGAAGGATGCCATAAAGAGTCTGACCCAACTTTACAATCCCAAAATTGGACCTTTAGCTTAGCAGGCCATTGAGTGCCAGCCTCCCTGGCAATTTACTATCATCTGGAAGTTAGAAACAAACACAATTGCCCTTCTCCAAAGTTCATGGTGTAAATTAACCTCAGAGGAGATGAGCCAAAGGAGCACACTCCAGAGACTGCTTTCAGGGCCCAGGGGATATAGGTCAAATAACAACTGGTTCTTAAATCAAAAGAAGGAGGGCTGGGGATGTAGGTCAGTGGCACAGTACATGCCTGGCAAAGATGAGGTTCTGAGTTCAATTCCCAGTATCCCCACCCCCCAAAAAAAGAAAGAAAAGAAAAAAAGACAAAACAAGAAAGAAGGAGTAAAGGAGGTGAAGAAAGAAAAGTAAGGAGACAAACTGTTAGTTTTTAAATACTACTTTAGAAGACTTATTCAAGTGAATTGATTTATTGTTAATTGAGTTGAATTTGATTTATTGTTAGTTCATTTGTTTGAGACAGGGTCTCCCTGGTGTTGAACTTACTGGCCTTGAACTCATTATGTAGCTCAGGCTGACCTCAGTGAATATCTGGCCTTAGCCTCCTGAGTGCTGGGCCACCACACCCGCTCTTAAATTTGGTATTTTAAAATTAAGGACCTGCCAGGGCATGGTGGCACACTCCTGTAATCCTAGCACTCGGAGGCTGAAGCAGGCAGATCGTTGCAAATTCAAGACCAGCCTGGGCTACAAAGTGAGCCCAAAGCCAATCTGAACTGCACGGTGAGTCTCTGTCTCAAAAAGACAAAAAAATAAAATAAAATAAAATAAAATAAAGGACCCCCTGAATTATAACACTAAAAATTCTCTTTTCTCATTTTTATGTTCAAAAACACCATTTATTTGAACTAGTACTCTGAGGGGAACAGTGGGGAGCAGGGTTCCAGTATAAGCCAGCAAAGGTCTGGCCAGCAGAGATTATGTTTGGCTTTGGCTCCTGGCTGCCCACCAGCACTCTTCCTGCAACTTGGGTTTCTCTTTCCTGCAGGTGCCTTCTTCTGTCTTCTGGCAGCTGGGAGAAGTCAGTGGACAGCAGGTAGTAAGGCACAAGCCCACCCAGCACTGCACTCCCTGTGCCTCAACATCCTCATCTGTTCAGTGAGACTGCCTGCCTTACAGGTCAGAGTGAGGTCAGCAGTAACACGTGCCAAGAACCCAACTGTGGTGGATGAAAAATAAAAGGCCATTACTAGGTCTGCTCCTCTCTCTCAAAGCAAAAGGTTTCTCCTCTACACTGGCTACAGAGCAGCTCCTGCCAGCTGTTTGTGTTCCACAGCTGTTTGTGCACCACACCCATGCCAGCTCTTTTCACATACTCATACACACACACACACACACACACACACACACACATGTACCCTGTACTCCTGCAGGCCAAGGTGACTGGCCTGCTCCAAGTCCAGTTCACCCCTGTAGCAGATAGGGAATCTTTCTCATCACGCCTTCCTTTAATGCTTGGGTTCAAGTTCAAAACGTATCTGGATAAAGACACCGATGACCTTTGAAGGTTTATGCTGGTCAGATGCTTCCAAGCAAACTAACCATGATGGACATCTAGGAGGGGATCCCAACACGGGGTTGTTTGCAAATACAACTAGTAGGTCAAGGAGAGAGATTCTGCCAAGGGCCCTGGATTTAAGCTGTCCAGACTGGGCCTCCACCCCCTGCCCAACCACTTACACAGCTCAGGACCCAACACTGAACACCAAGTGATTACAGACTGCCTTCCCCCGCTGCATCTCAAGCACTGCACTGCACTGCACTGAAAATCCTGACAGAGTCATGATGTTAACCTGAGAAAGGAGACTATACACTTGCCCCAAATGGATAGGTGCACTGAATGGATGGGTACACTGGGGATCTCTCACTCCCAGAGGCACTGTTGGTAATTCTTCAAGAAGTCATCCTAACAGGCATACGACCATGAAGCACTAAAGGACTTCTGACAGGCCAGAGGCTCCAGGGGTTATCGAGTCCATCTCTCAGCCCCAGGAGAGCCCCCCACCTCCTCAGTTATCCCAACCCTGCAAATCAAGCCAAGTCATGGACTCAGTAAATTAGGTCAAAGAATAAGCCTCTGGGAAGCAAGTTTCCTAGAAATGGAAGTGTATACTCAGCTTCCTCGGGCATTAGGAAATGTGGAAGAGGCTGAAGGCAATGTAATGGTGTAATAAAATGTTTCCAGGGAAAAGGACCCTTATCAATACTGCCTGAGATCAGCAGGTCTCCTGCTGGGGTCTGCGGACCCTCTCTGTTGGGCAGTATTCATGGTGGTGGCACTGCCTGGTCTGTGCAAGGCCTCTAGGCCCCCTCTTGGAGCCACCACCCACCAGCAGAAGCCCAGCCCCCAATGCCTCCACTGCTCCACCCTGCCCCACCTTCCCCTCTCTGAATTCGGCTCTGCCAATCTCAGTGGCACTGAGAAAAGGGCTTCTGTGCCTGTTTCCCACTAGACAGGAGCTTCCGCAGGTGGAGTCTCATCAATTCCATCTGCATCTCTGAGCTCAGCATGGGGCCAAATGTGAACTTCAGGTAAGCATATGAGTAAGCCAAGCAATCCCTGACTGAACCAGGAGACAAATGAGTGAAAAAAGGGTTCCTGTCCCTCAACTGAATTAGTTTTCATTCTTTCAACTAGAATTTCTTGTACACCACACTTGTATCAGGTCTAACAGTCCATCTGAGAACTCTTCCAAGGAGTCCACCATAAAAAGGAGCCAGTGGGGAAATGTGATGGCAATGGCTCCTCTCTCTTCATTATTGAAAGTGGTTAAATCTGATCTGTTCCTGAACAGGCAAAAGTAGTTCTAATCAAGCATCTTTTGTATGTGTGCAGGCAGGGGCACCCCAAGGTGGCATTAGCATGCACCCTCTCTCACCAATATGGTGAAATCCAGCCTGCTAGGCAGATACTCCTAGGGCTGAGTGGTGGAGAATAATAGAATTGTAACAACAGACGTGGGTGCTCAAGAGCAACTCCAGAGCACACTAAGCAATGAGGGGCTGGGACTCACGACAAACACAGAGAAATCCCTATGCGATTTCACACTCGAGAAGGAAGTAGGCCAGGCATGGGGGGCACCCTTGTCATACCAGCATCCAAGAGGCTGAGGAAGGAGGATCACCATAAATTTAAGGTCACCATAAGTTTAAGGTCTATGCAAGAAATTCTAGTTGAAAGAATGAAAACTAATTCAATAGCAAGACTCTGTCCTGAAAAGCCAAATAAAAAGAAAGGAAGATAGGAAATACCCAGCTTACAAAAGCCACACTGGGCTATGGTGCACACCTATAATCCCATCACTTGGGAGGCTGAAGGCCAATCTGGGCTACATAGTGGATTCAAGGCCAGTCTGGACTACATAGTGAGACCCTGTCTCAAAATAATAATAATAATAAATATTAGTAACAATGCTAGCTAATATTTTAGTTGATTATGCATCCAGCTTTGTTTTATGCACTCTATATATTAGTTCATGAATCCTCAGAATGACTATTATAAACGCATACTCTTTTATTACCTCTGTCTTAGACAAGAAAAACCAGAATGTGAAGTAGTTAAGCCACCAACCCAAGTCTGCAGAACAAAGTGACAGGGTCAGTTTTCACACCCAAGCAATACTGTACTAGAGTCTCTGCTCTTAAAACTCCTACTCTGCTATACTGTCCTAAAGTATATATTCTTTTAAACTGCTTCCTCAAAAGTTAACCACAGTACACAAAGGACTTGTTCCTCAGAAATATGTCATAATCTTGTAATACAGAGTCACTGAGAAAACTGG
Organism: Hydrochoerus hydrochaeris; assembly: GCA_004027455.1. Lineage (NCBI taxonomy): Eukaryota > Metazoa > Chordata > Mammalia > Rodentia > Hydrochaeridae > Hydrochoerus > Hydrochoerus hydrochaeris. The sequence continues at coordinate 63,610 of PVLA01000683.1, read as the reverse complement.
ACCTACTTCAGTTTTCTGCTTTGCAGCCCACTGCAAGAGCTCCATTTTTAACATGACACTTCCACAGATAATTCTAGTGTTTCTTTGACATCTGGTAACCATGTTCCTGGGTTACTAGGTTTTCCTACCTAACGGAACATCAAACTTGATTATTCCACAGGCCAAGTACAACAGTCACCCAATTATCAAATCAATAACTAGGTTGGATCACTAATAGATTATCCTGTGAACTTCGGTTAAACTTTAAGGATAAACTTTAAGGATAAATTTCCTTAAAGTTTAAAGATACAGTCCAAAATTCAGATTTTCCCACACTGCAAGACAGCAAAACACAGACTATCAGCTCTGAAGACTAAAAGATCTGGGCTCCAGACACATTTCTGTCACTACTTCCTATCCCTTTTATCCCTAAATCTCACAGGTCTCCATTTCTTCAGCTGTCCCTGACTCTCAGGTCAAGATCAAACAAGACATCACATGTGAGACATCTGATCCAGTACCTAGACACAGTGGCAGCTGGGACTGGCTGACCTTCCTTCCCTATACCCTGGAACTGGTATCTACCACCTTCCTACATCATCACCAACATTCAACTATGGTGAGGACAGCTCTGAAAGGAAATGGCCTACCATGACTGCAGACCATGAATGTGGGCAGGCCCAGCGGGAGCATCTTCTGGAAATTGACATTACTAGAGGGCTAAAAACCCACCAATCCCCAGTGGACCCCACTGGCAGGTCACTGACAAAAGAAGACCTTGCTGCATTCCTGTCTTCCATTTTCATCCCTCAGAACTGACTGACCACACCAGCTACCATCTGTGTTCCACCCACTGGCTGATCCTTTTGGAGAGTCACCCTCTTACAGAAATAAACAATTTCTAAATAATCATGTTAAGAAAACATATTAAGTTGAAACACTGTTTAAAGGGAAATTTACAATACGTATGTTTAACATTCAAAAAAATTCTGTTTAATTCTCCATATTAACACACAAAAAAGAAAAACTATATTATTTCAGTATATACAGAAAAAAAATACCAAATTCAACAACTACTTCTAGTAAGAAATGCCTGCCACACTGGGAACAAAAGGGACACAGTAAAGGACAGGTACCAAAAAACCCACAGCTAGTATCTCACCAATGGAAAAACAGTAAATGCTTTGTTTCTATGTGATGGTTCAGATCTAAAATGTCCTCCAAAAGTCTCAAGTGTTCAGAGGTGAGGCTTCTGGAAGTGACTGGGTTATGGAGCCACTCTGCTCATCCACTGATGAGCTAGCAGATGAATGTGCTATTAAGAGGTATGACTTGGTCAGAGGAAGTGGTCCTTGGGGACATGGCCTAGAAAGGCGTATGCTTGTCCCTGGCTCTTCCCTCTCTCTCTATGCTTCCTGGCCATCACATGATGAGCAGCTGTCCTCTGCCCATGCCCCTTTACCATGCTGTTTCTGCCTTGAGGCCAGCCGACCATGAACTAAACCCTCCCAAACCAAGGCTAAATTAACCCTCTCCTCCTTTAAGCTGTGTGTATTCAGGTATTTTGTCCCAGCAATGAGAAAGCTGGCTAATATAGCCTATCACTGGAACAAGATAAAGGTGTCTACTCTTACCACTTCTTGCCAATATTTTATGAGAGGTTCCATCCAATATGAAAAAAAAAAATACCGAATTTTTAAAGGTATGAACATTAGAAAGGAAGAAGTAAAATTATCTTTATTCATAGGCAACATGATTGTGTATGGAGAAAATCGTAAGAATCTATAAAACAATCACTAGGACAAATGAGAGTTTAGTAAGGTAAAATCAATATATGCAAACTCTCTATATATTAGTGACAAATGAAAATAACACTATAACAGCATGAAAAAATAAATGATTTCAACAAAATATTCATGAGACCTTTATACTTTTACTATGAGAAAGAAAGAAATGCGGTATGACAAATTCACAGATTAGAACACTCAATTATCCCCATAGTGACCAATAGATTCAATCTAATCACAATCACAATTCCAGGATTATTTTTTAAGAAATTGGAAAGTTGAGCTGGGTGTGGTGGTGCACGCCTGTAATCCCAGCACTCAAGAAGCTGGCGCAGGAGGATCATTGTGACTTCCAGACCAGCATGGGTTACAAAGTAAGCTCAAGGCCAGCCTGAACTGCATAGTGAGGCCCTATCTCAAAAAGACAAAAAAAAAAAAAAAAAAAAATTGGAAAGCTGCTTCTTTAATTTATATGGAAATACAAACCCAGAATATTCAAAGCAATCCTGGAAGGAAAAAAAAAGCTAGAGGACTTATACTATTTAACTTCAGAACTTACTTTCTAAAGCTACTCAATAAGGATGGAGTGACAATGGTAGAGGATAGATGACAGATCAATGAAACAGAATAGAATCCAGAAATAGACCCACACTTAAGTGGTTAAATGATTTTCAACAAAGGCAATAAAATAATCCAATGAATGAAGGAAAGACTTTTCAGCAAATGGTGAACTAGAACTAGACAGCCATAACAGAAAAAATGAACACTCTCATCTCACGCTGCACAAAAAAGTTAATTCAAGATGGATCACAGGCCTAAATGCAAATCCTTAAGCCATAAAACTTTATAGAAGGTAATAGGATGTCTGCATGACTTAGTAGTAGACAAAGGTCTTAGACAGAACACAGCAATAGCAAAAACTAGGAAAAAATGATCAATTAGACTCTTTATAAAGATTTACAGCTTTAGCTTTTCAAAAGATACCACTAAGAAAACAAATAGGAAGCCTCAAATTGTAGGAAAATATTTTTAAAGCATATATCTGACCCAAACTGGTAAACAGATTTTTTTAAACTCCTATAATAATTCAAAATAATACGAAGTTTAAACACAAAAAATGGGAAAAAGATTTAAAGGCAGCTTCACAAAAGAAGATATACAGATAGAAAATAACATATTAAAGAGTGTTTATCATCATGAGTCATCAAAGAAACATATACGAAAACCACAATGAGATACCACCATACACTACTAGAATTTCTAATACTGAACTCTAAAATATCAAATATTCCCAAGGATATGGAGCAACAGGAACTCTCCCACATTGCTGGAGGTATTATAAAATGATACAAGCACTTTAGAGAAAAGTCTGACTTTTCTAATGAAACCAACATATACGTAACCTATGACCCAGCAATTCCACTCCTAGGAATTTACCCATGTGAAATGCAAACACAAGTCCACACAAAGCTGTGGACAAAAAAGCTCCTGGCAGCTTTATTCATCCCAGTGCAATGCTGGAAACAACTCAGCTGTCCATCAAGAGGAGGTGGAGGAACATATGGAGGTAGAGCCAGAAAACCACACATGACAAAGTGATGAGTTGCACATTGAAAGAAGCTTACACAAGCATACATCCTGAAGGTCCACTTCATCTATGGTGGAAAAGAAGCAGAACAGTGATAGCTTCTGGGACATGAGGGTATGAGGAAGCCAGTTGAGTAAGCTATGTTTTCCAGCGTTGTACACATCCTGTAATCACCTGGGGACCTTCAAACGCCCACAGCACAGCACATGCACACACCCAGCAAGCAGGCCAATGTGCCCCTCTTAGGCGGGATCCGGGCACAGTCTCTGTAGGAGCACACAGATGACAGCTGCAGGAATCGCTGTTCTGGGCTGACAGTGATCTGTGTCAAGGCAGGATTTGGGTTACATAGTTGTACAAGCTTGTCAAAAAATCAAAGAACTAAGCAGTTAATGGGTGTTTTCATTGTACATCCATTTTACACACAATAAAACTGCAAAAGAAAAAAGCTTTTTAAAAAACGTAAATTTAGAGGTACTTCACAAGCAGTACCCTGAAGTCTTCAGAGGTACTGAACTGCATTTTTAAGAAGATGAAAAGAAGATGAATTAGAGGGCTCAACATAGATGGATCCCATGGATCCACAAGTGCTAAAGCAAGTAAAATAAAATGTTAAACTCTGTAGCGAGTACACAGGCGTCTGTGGTAACACTTTTTCAATTTTTCTACACGTTACAAAATGATACAATGCTGGGGGAGAAGCCTCACCACACAGGAGTCCCAGGGCCTGAGCGCTTCAGCATGGGTGAAGCAGCCGTAGCTCTCTATCTCACCAGGCCTCCTTCCCACCTGACAGAACCAGGAGCCTCTGTCCCACCTCATGGGTCCCCAGGCTGGGGCTCTGTCCTGTGTCAGGCTGGGGCCCATCTGCACACCAAGCCAAAGGAGACCTAAACTTGGATATGGTCCAGTTCATCCTGGGCACTGCCTAGGCCTTCTCTGTACTGGCTCTCAACTCTGGCCCATGGCTCCTGCCTCTCAAGATTCCCTGACACGAGCTCTGCACTTAGCAGCCACTCTAAATCCATGCCCACCACAATGATCCTGGTCCCCTACAAGAGCTTCGCTCTGAGAAGGACCAGAACTCAGGGTCAGCCACTCCTGCCATCTCCTATCCATGCCCCACAGCAGCAGAATTCATCCCCACCATTTTGCAGGAAAAGGGGTATAGGGCAATCGTTAAAGGGGCTGGTAGCCACTGTGGTGGCACATCCCTATAATCCTAGCACTCTGGGAGGCTGACACAGGAGGATCATAAGTTTAGTCCCAGTCTGAGCAATTGAGTGACCCAATCTTGAAATAAGAAATTCAAATGGACCAGAGGTATAGCTTACTGCAAAGGCCCTGCATTCAATCCCTAGTACAGGGAGGAAGGAATTAAGGAAAGGAAGGAGAAAGGGGAGTAGAGAGAAAAGGGAGAGAAAGAAGGATGGAGGGGAAAAGAAAGGGAGAGAGACAGAGAAGAAGAGAGGGAGACAGGTTAAAAACAGGGCGGGAATATAAAGTAAAAAGTAAAGTAAAACTTGCAATCAAGAAACTGTGAATAACTCAAGTCTGGGATTACCAGCAGCCAACCAAAGTAATCAGCAAGCTGTGCCATCCCACAGCTGCCAGTCTGGCTGACATCAAGACCAAGCCTGACTGCGCTTATTCCTCAGCAGGGTCAGGCTGTTCTGTAAGAAGCCTGCATCCGATCCACCTCTGCATGAGTCCATGCTAAAGACTTACTTCTCCCCAGGGCTGCAACTTGTGTGCCTTCCCTGTCTACCCAGGTCATGCTACACAGATTCCTGCTAAGGGAGAGAGATCGTTTGCAAATGGGAAGGGCATCTAGAGGCAGAGGGAGGAGGCAGGGAAGGGAGGGGTAAGGAAATTTATGTGCACCTACTCCCTCAGATGAATGCACATTATGTACTGCAAACATGTACTGAAAAAAGATTGTTGCGAAGGGCGCAGCGAGAGAAAGCTTCCTTGTGTATTGTGTCTGTGTTGCCTTAGAATCAACAGTCAGCCACACAGTAGGTACACGATAAGTGTGTGATGAATGAAAACTGACTAATCTTGAGGATGGGGTTTCTGAATCCAAGTTTGTTAACCCAGGTGTGTATAATGGCATGTCAGGGCACAGAAAAAAATAAAATAAGTGTATTCTAAGATTTTAGAGAGAGCTTTAATTTTCCTAGATAGTAATTCACTTAAAATATTATTTTAATAAAACAAATATAATCAGTGTGACCTGGGGGATAGCAATTTGGCAACAACTATTAAATTATTCCAGTAATTTCCACTTCTAAGAAAAAAAACATTTCTACAAGATACAAAAAGATATGTTCACTTAAGACAGGCATGATGGCATATGCCTATAACTCAGCAGTCTGGGAGGCTGAGGCAGGGTGACTGTAAGTCCAGCCTAGACAATTTACCAAGATACTATCTCAAACATTTTTAAAAATGGGGTGGAAAGTAGGGAGTAGTTCAGTGCAAAAGCCCTGGGTTCAATCCACAGTACTTACAAAAAAAAAAAAAAAGATAGGTTCACTTTACAAAAAACCAGAGACACTAAATTGCCTACCATTAAGACTGGTTAAATGATACACGGACACAGACCCTATTCTGTAGCCACCAGGCCAGGATGAAGCTTAACTCTGCACTCACAGGTAGTGATCCCCAAGATACTGGACAGTGGAGGGACAGCAAAATGCTGCACAGAGCAGGTATGGCACAAATATTTGTGAAACCTAAGTGTTAAAATGGCAATGTTCACACATGAACACAGTGCCAAGAGAAGGACATCTGGACAAAGACAGAAGAACAGACACCAATCCACCCACTGCCCACAGCCTCAGATGGGGTGGAATGGGCATGCACACCTAAAGCATCTATGATACAGTGGAATGTTGTGGAAATTTGGTAGTTACAATGTTTAAAAAGAGGGCAGGGAATTTAGCTCAGTGGCGTAAGCACCTGCCTGGCAAGCGCAAGGTCGTGAGTTCGATCCCTGGTACCCAAAAAAAAAAAAGCAAGAGAGAAGTTTAAAAAGAAACGAGATATGTTCAAATGGAGAAACATCCACAAGCACCCATATGCACATACACACACACACACACAGACACACACAGGATAGAAATGTCCCTTCCTACAGGCCTGTCCTTCACATCTGCCCTCCATGTCCAGGCTGAAGCTCGCTTTGCCCAACCACAGGGCCCCCAAAGCCACCACGGCCTCTGAGTAGAAGTGTCTTGCTGTAGACAGCAGTCTTCTGCAGGGAGAATGGCCCCAGCACCTACTAAAGAAAAGATGGCCTCTGGCACTTTCCATGGGCACACAAATACCCTGTCACTGGTCTCCAACCTTCCAGCTGCCCTGTGCAAGAATCACAGTGGATCCCAACTCACAGCCAGAAGGAATATCATGTCTATGTTCTGAACACTCTGGCTCTGTTTTAGGGAAAATGGAGATCTTTGGAAAGATCCCTCTTTGAGATTTTTGCTTTTATTTATATATATGTACACATAACTCAACCCCAAGAACTATTTCCCAGGAAGAAATGCTAGGAGGCCCCTGGAAAACATAAGCTTTACTAGGGCTAAGCAATCTGAAGCAGAACCAGCCTCCTGAAAGTCCAAAGGAGGAGAGGGCGGAGAGGAGGCGCTCCACCCCACAGCCTCATAAAACTACAGCATCCCTGCCAAGTCCACAGAATTGCTGAAGGCAAGGAGAGCTGAACTCTTTCTCCTTCCCTTTCATCCAAGTCCCACCCCCAAATAACACTGCTCAGGGAGACAACCAGCTGTAGCTACCAGGGGAAGGTATAATGCACACAGAGGCTCCTGGACCCACATATCCCGGAGCTCGGAACTATACTAACAAAAAGTTAAGAGCAGGGAGATGGGGAGTAGAGGGAATAAAGGCTTAAAGATTAAAGTCACAGGCAGAGACAGACGGCTCCATTTTTTAATAACTGAAAACGCCAGTTGGGTCTGAATGTGCTCATTGTTTAGCAGAGGGAGCTGTCTATGCAGGCAGGACTAATGGCGACAGGACTGCCTTCCCATCAGAAATAAGATTTACCAAAATTGGGGAGGCCGGGGGTGACCAGCCCTGAGCTCTGTTTACTGATGGGTGGAAAACAATAGCCAGGTGAGAAGCCAGCGCCGCCGCTGGCCCAGGCCTGGGAGAAGCAAGGCATGAAAAGAAGGCTGTTCACAGGCACTTCCAGGACTGTGTGACCCAGTCCTTGTTTTTGCTCCTGCAGGGGCTCCTGCAGTGCTGCTGGGGCTGTAGACTGGTGCAATTTAGCAGTCAGAGGCTCAAAAACGCATCTGCCCTTCAGCCCAGTAATTCACTTCTAGGATCCTAGTCCCGATAAACAATCTAACCCAGGGGAGACCTTGATGCACAACGATATTCTGTGTAGCATTATTTACAATAGCAAGAAATCGGAAACAACCTGAATATCTAATGCTGGAGGGAGTATCTAATGTTTATTTATTTATAATCTGCCTTACTGCAAAAAGGATGTAAAGCAGCTTACAAAAATACACAGAACAAGGCAGAGGAAGATACAAAAGCAGCAACGAAAGTAACAGAGAAAAAGAAACATTCCTTTAAATACCAAGGCAAAAGCTGGGCTGCAAATTCCTTATACACTGTGATCATCCAAACTCTTCCAATAGGGGCAAAAGATAAAACTGCTGCCGCTACTGGTAACAGCAGCAGCTATAGTTTGCTGAGTACCTGCTATGTCCCTCTCACTCTCTCAGTAACCAACAAGGCAGTGGTCACTATGTCCCCATTCACAGAATAGGAGACCTAAGCCAGGGGCCAACCAGAGCCAGTGAATGACAGGTACAAGTTTGAACACAAATTTCTCTAAATCAGTGCTTTCCACTCCACCACATGCTTAAATAAACTGTACATTCATGCAGTGGATGCCGCCTACGGGCACGAAAAAGAGATGTTTGCAGAAAGAGATTAATGGCGTGGGAAAAATGCTTAATACAATGTTAGAGTTAAAAAGCAGGAGAAAAAGTTACATGAAATGCATCATTTCAATCATGTAAACCAGATGATTTAGTTCATAGTTTTGCTTATTATCTAAAAATAGAAAAAAGTCTTTGTATCTTAAAAATACATAAAGGTCACTGTGATCTTACATCACTCCGTACACATCCCATCCACATTTGCATCTACTCACTTTTGTCTTAAATTCAAACTCTACATAAATAGCAGAATCAGAAAGTATACATGTTGAGACTCAGCAAAGGAGAATCTTGTGTTTTTATGCACTATCATGCTGATCCTGACAACTGTACAACTTGAGAGCATTTTCTTTGCAATTATTTGGGGTTAAGTGTCAGAAGACAAGTACATAAATCAGTCTGCTCCCTTTCTGTTTTTCCCTTTAGATACACACAAACAAGCACAGTTGTAGACATGCATTCTCAGGCCTTTCTCTGGCAATGGCAGGCATAGATCCACCCACATATACAACAGCCCCATGAACTTGCAGGAACCAAGAGCAGTCCCTGCAAGTTTACCCCCACCAAGTCTACCCAGGTCACTGTTGCTTCAGGAAATTCAGTTCCACACCTGAGGCCTGAATACCCAGAAATAGTGATGTGCATTTTTCTGGGAGAAGAGCTTTCCCCAGTTTTGCAAGGGCCTTTCTAAGCATGAAAGTAGATGTGCTGGTCCCTGTTGTAACAGAAACCAGGACAAATTCACTGGCTTTAGGATTGGCCTATGACCAAATGCCAACCTATGCTCTAAGGATGCCAGGAAATTTAAGCATCAAAGACTGACAGTGTATATGTTCAGCACCTAGGCACATGAATACCTATCCCAGAGGCAGAGGACCAAGGCCCAGAGGGGCTCCACAGTCAAGAGCCACCTGTGTGGGTCAAGTCCCTCACACCCTACCAGACACAAGGGATCTCAATGGCAGGAGCTCCAAGAATGACTTTGGAGGGCGCTTTTCCTGCTGACCACCAAACACTGCTCAGCCTTAAGACACAGACTTGGTTTTCTAGAGGAGACAAAATAACAATTTCCCAAAAGCTATTTAATGACTTCTCTAAAACTTGCCTCACCATTTACCATGGAATTAATCACTCACCCAGGGAGCCAGCTTCAGCACTGAGCTGCAATGCAGTCAGCTGTATTTTAGTTATCTGAAAGAAGGGGAAGAAATATTTTAAATGCTTTAATATTTAAACAAATAGAAGGAAGGCAGATTTCTTTCATGTTTCCAACTCTAAAAGCCACAGAACAGCTTGGCCTCTAAAGTTTGAAACGAGTTTAGACTAAAGGAAGTGTCTCAATCTGCCACAGACTCTAGGCAAAGATTGTATGAAATATACAACCCAGTGCTCCAAGAAGGCGCTAGATGAGAGAAGGGAACACAGTATGGGCTGACTACACCTGTCATCTCCCAGTACCCCAACGTCTGGTGGCTCTCCTGAAAGAGAACCAGGAGGAAGGCAAGGAAGACCTTCAGCCAGAGCTGCATGATTATTAAACTAGCAAGATAGATTATAGAAATTTTGGAAAATCAGGCATGGTGGCACACTCCTATAACCAAAGCACTTGGAAGGCTGAGGCAGGAGGACTGTTGCAAGTTTGAGACCAGCCTGGGCTACAAAGTGAGTCCAAAGCCAGCCTGAACTGCATAATGAGACCCTGTTTCCAAAAGACAATTAATTAATTAATTAATTAATTTTGGAAAATAGTATTAGAAAAGAAGAAAATCTACAAAAAAGCCAAAAATGGTAGTGCATGCCTGTAATCTCAGCACTCTGGGAGGCTGATACAGGAAGACTGAAAGTTTGAGCCCAGCTTGGGCAACTAAAGCAACTTAGTAAAACCCTGTCTCAAAACAGAAAATATATACAACACACACACACACACACACACACACACACACACACACACACATATATATATATATATATATGTATATATACACACACACAAATTACATGTGTATGTTTATTTTTATGGCTTGGGGTTCAATATGAAAGTCCCAAGTTCAATTCTCAGTACTAAAAAGAAAAAAAGAAAAAAAAACTTCTTTATAAAAGGAAACTCAGGGCTGGGGATGTAGCTCAGCAGCATAGCACCTTCCTGGCAAGTGCAAGATCCTGGGTCCATTTAATTCCCAGTATGTGGGGGAGGGGAGGTTCAAAATCACTTATACACCCAGCCCCTGAAATGATCCACAGTTAACATTTGGTATCTTTTCCTTCTGTCTTTTTCCTCAGGCCTGTACATTTTGTACGTTACTGAATTAAGCTGAAATAGAATCTCTTGCCCTGATTTTTCACTTAGCATTAGATTTCATATGATTGTCATGTCTTTAAAATCCCTTCCTAATTATCATTGTAAAGGATGCATGAAGTATCTTAACTTGCTTCATTTGGGAGGCTCCAGATTTTTTGCACTTGTAAATAATGCTGCAAAGAACATCTTTGTGCAGAACCTCAAATTATTTGTGCTCATCTCAAATTATTTCCTGCAAGATGAATTATGAAATCACAAAGTAGAACTTATTTAAGGATCCAGAGAGATTTTCCACAAATCCCCTGAAAGCCTGTGTCAAGTTGAAGCCTTCTAATTACCTGTCATTAAAACCACCACCACAGGGCCAAGGATTTAGCTCAGAGGCACAAGCGCCTGTCTGGCAAGCACAAGGTCATGAGTTCGATCCCTGGTACCAAAAAATAAAAACACCACCACACTCCTATCAGGACTACTGGGCCTAACCCCTGGGTATCTGACCTATAGAGCTCCTGGAGGGGAGCCCTACCACCCCAAAAATGAACACGGACCAGCAACAGGACAGATCCTTGCCCAGGATGGAGCCCAGCACCCTCCAATGGCAAGAAAGCTTGGGGAGGCTCCAACACCTCCCACCCTGTTGTTCCACTAAAAATACTAAGCAGGTTCCCTGGGTGTTATGTGAACTAGAAAGATTTAGTGTCCTGAGAAGAGAGAAGAAAAGGGGATTTGAATCATGAACTCCATGGAAACACCTAGATGCTGCCTACACCCTGGGCCTGGGGGCCATGTTGTTTGGTTTGGGGTCCTCTCTTCCTCACTTAAGCCTTGAAGGAATCCATCTTTCCCCACACTCCCTTAAAGGAGCAGGTGACACTAGCACAGCAAACAGCCCTCAGCGTCATGGCTCATTCTATTCCCACCGCCAGCCACTGGAGGAAAGACCTGCCTGCTGAGACCAAAACTCCTTGGTTGGAGGAGAGAAAGACCCAGAGGAGGAAGGACAGAGCAACTAACAGTGTGCTGCCATGGACAAGCTGTGCCCAAACCCAGCTGCCACTTAGTGTGTAGCAACCTAAGACAATCACTTCCCCCAGTGAGACCATAGTAAGGACCACATGAGATCACACTTGTAAAGCACATGGTGGGTATGGTGGTTGATTTGAAGCAAAGCAGTTAATTCATTTTTAATGATATTTTTAAACCATTATAACCTCTAAAATAAACAGGCAAATGATCATCTGAAGGGGAAAAGCACAGAGAATGAATGAATGCAAGAAAGTAGACCCTTGCCACCCCAGGCCTGGCACTGCCCTGAGGAACACTACCAGATCATCCCAAGAGCAATCCCATTCTTGGTGGCCCCGCCAGAGGAAGGCACAGATGCCCACCTCTGCTTGTCTCTCAAAGCCACTTTCCGGGATGCTTAGTTTCTAGTTCTTTGGTTTTCCAGACTTGTACTTGAGGCCCCACTGGTACTACAGCATCCCTAAACTGGAAGGTAGAATCTAAAACACAGACTCTTTTTCACAATTGTGAACCATCCCTTAATTAAAGCGAAGAGTTTCTCCTGTCTGAGACTTTGGGTGACCTCTCAAAGAAGGGAAAATACTTGTTAGGGCCTAAAATGCATTATTACTACTCCCAGCCAATTTCCAGTACTTCTTTCTTACTACCCAAGTAAACTAAAAGCACTGCAAGAACACAGCTCCTCCTTCCTACATCACGGTACTCAACAAAGGTCATAGAAAGCGTTAATCAGCTGACTGATGAAATGAGAGGCCCTGACCCACACAAAATGAAGCAAGAGGGAGAAGAAAACAAACTATAATAAATACAACCGGCACAAAGGTAAAGCACTGTAAAAACACACTTGTTCAGTCCAGGAAGATCCCTGGCCATTTGCGCCCTGGCCTGGGTGTCAGAGCAGGAGGAGCATGCTGACAGGGAAGGACAGTAGACAGGGACAAAGAAGCAGGAGAGAGAAATCTGTAGTCCAGCCGCAAGAGCCAGAGGTACACTCATCACCCAGTGCAGAAGGACAACAAGCTCAGGCCCAATGGCCAGCACAGTGTGGTGCAATCACACGCTGCATCTGAAGCACGTACATCACACAGCAACAGGCTGGGGTCCAGATGCCCCATGTTTAAAAAAAATCCCTTTTCCTAAAGATAATTTATTGCTGGGTGTGCTGGCACGCACCAGTAATCTCAGCACTCAGGAGGCTGAGGCAGGAGGATCATTGCAAGCTTGAGACCAGCCTGGGCTCAAAGTGAGCTCAAGACCAGTCTGAACTACATAGCAAGATCTGGTCTCAAAAAAACCAAGAGAGATAGATAGACAGAGAGACAGACAGACAGAGAGACAGAGAGAGAGAGAAAAAAATGAATTTATATTACTCTATCTAGCAATTCCAAATTCCACTCCTAGGCATGTACCAAAGGAACCAAAAACAGACACACAACTGCTGCTCATAATAGGCAGGAGATATAAAGGACCCAAGCACCCACCAACCAATGAATGGGGAAACAAGATGGGGTCTATACATACTCTGCAATACTCTTCAGTCTTCAAAGGGAGAAAAGTCTAAGACAAGCTACAAGTAGAGAAGACTTAAAGATACCATGCCAGCTAAATAAGCCAGATACAAAAGGTTCCCGAGTATATGATTCCGTTCACATATAATGCCAAGAGCTGCCAACCAATAGGCAGACAAAGTGGAACAATAGTTGGTAGGGGCTGCAGGAAAGGGCTGAGGGAGTTTGTGTTTCATAGACAGAAGGTCCCAGTTTGGTATGATGGAAAAATCTTAGAAGTATATGGTTGTAATGGTTGTATAATTTAATATAATCCTACTGAATTGTATACTTACAAATGGTGACAAAGACAAATTTTATGTTCCATGTATTTTATCACAATAAATTGATAACACCAAAACAGGAAACCATATATGACTTGCTATCACTGGAACCAGACAGGCCAAAGTAGAAGGCACTCATGAACCCAGAAATGTGACACACTTTGCCTTCCATGAGGTGCCAACCCTCAGACAGAGGTAAGACAGCAGCACTCAGGAGCCAGCGTTCACAGGCCCCTCAAGGGGTCAGAGGGACTTGCTCAGCAGGTGGTCCTGGCAGCCCCTGATATAGTGGTGGGGAACCAACTTTGGAAGTCTCTGGCCAAGGCCATGCCACCAAGCTGGACTCCATGGGTGCCCAGGGTCCTCACTACATATGCCCAGCATCCCACAGACCCACCCTGGAAGAAAACGGTGTTTTGAGCTGCACCTGCCTTGCATGAAGGAACCTCCGTCAATCTCCCAGGACAGGAATCCAGAAGACCACATGCACCTACTGAGCTCCTGGGCATCAAGGAATGAGAAACCCTGGGAAAGGAGCCTGGGGCCAGAAGACTGCAGATGCGGCAGCCTGTGAGTGTGGAGGCCACTGGCAGCATACCTCAATTGTACAGTCAAAATGTACAAAGACGTTAGGAAACAGTCAATTAGATGTGATACTGTGGAATAATAATACCAAAGGTTTGGAGTGGAACACATTAGCTATGCATTCCAAATACCTGATTCCAGAGCCCAGTCTGCAAGGCAGATACTTTCACCATCCAGTACAAAGGGTCAACAATACCAAGGCTGCCAAACTTCTGCCTGGGGGCCGTGTGGCAGCTGGCCAGCAATCCAAAGGCTGCACTTGATTGGTATAAAACACAGCCGAATGGAGTCCCTTTCATCTACCCCACAGAAGAGGGGCCCGGGGCTGGGCCCTTGCCCTGCCTGCCAGTCCCCATCAGGAGTGCTGTGGAGCTCTCATCCCTCTCCCCATACGCTCAGCATGCCTTTCTCTTCCAGGCATCCTGGCTCCCTCCTTGCAGCTGCATGCCTGCTCACCAGTCTACTTCCTAACTTGGGTTTCCTCCCTGCTTGTCTCTCCTCCCTCCCTACAGATGCCAGCCTGAGAAACAGTCTCCAGGCCTCTTCCCTCCACCCACCAGGGCCAGGGTGAGCTCTGCAAACCATAGATCTTTCCTCCCTGCTGAAACTCCTCAAAAATGCCTCCTGCCTCCAGAAAAACATCTATATGATTTGTCTTCAAGATTCAAGCTCTTCCTAACGGGCTTCCAACCAGCAGCACTAGCTCACTCCTGGCTGTTCATACCTACAATCTAAACACACACCTCCTCTGGGCCATTCAAACTGCTGAACCCTGAAACATCCAATGCCTCTGCACAGACAGTGCCTATTTCCTGGAACTCTTAAGTCCTCATCTGCCACAGACAGACTCCAACACACTCATTGGACCCCACACGAACATCACCCTCTGGGGAGCCTTTGCTGGCTCTCACTGCTAAGCTGCTAGGATCCATTTTATGGTCCTGACCACAGCTCATCTATCTACATTCTGCACATTTGCCTTCCAAATCCATCTCCAATCCTCCAACTTGAAGATCAGTGAGTCCCGCAAGCCAAGTATTTGAGTGGCCAACATCCAGAAGGCCCTGCTTACAGCAAATGCTAACAGCAGCCACTCTACCACGTGGGCCTATAGTCACCGATGGATTTTTCTCTTGAAAGCAACAGCAACAGACATGACTGTAATCAAAAAGGAGGCTTTCACAGAAGCTCTGGGACATCACCACAGCAGAAGAGTCTTCTCTTCTCTGCAGTCTTCTCTCCAGTCCAGCAAACTATTTCCACCAACATGTGGATTTCTAGACTTCCTTGTTTCCCTGCTTCTTCTTGCCAAGTTTCAGACTTCTAGGGGAGAAGAGCTTCAGCTCAGTCTATTTTAGTTCAGGTATTTATTCCTGGGCCAAATGAATATGGACAAGGCTGGAGGTGGCAGGGTGACCAAGCTCAAATGTGACCTTAGGAGGCCACCCCACCCCTGTCTTGACAAATAGGGTGTTCAAAGACAGGGGGCAGGAGACAGAGAGCTACAACACTTCCAACGGTGCATACTCTCAGTCAGGTTTGTCCTTTAAGGCACCGGAATTACCAAGCCAGGAAGGCCTCTTCCACACTGCTCTGGGCCTGCATCCAGCACTGTCCTCAGGCCTCCCCAGGACAGCCTCCCAGAAGCCCACTTGCTGAGACGAGCTGGAAGGCAGGCAGGCACCAGCTGTCTAGGGAGCTGGAAAAACAGCGCTCTCTCATGGCCCAGCAGCAGTCTGTAGCCACCTAATCCCTAGGCCCTGGGCCACACTGGTTTTCAGAATTGAGAACTTTGTAAAAAGTAGCCCAAGAACAAGCTGAACACATAAAGAAAGCAATGGGACAGAATCAAGGGTCCAGAGAAATACCCTCACATTTACAGCCAGGTGACTTTCAGCAAGTGTGTTAGCACAAAGGGAAAAAGAATAGTTTGGTCAAAAGAACTAGATTAACAAGACACTCATAAGCAAAAGAAATAGGGTGGACCTCTATCTTACAAGACATACAAAAACAAACTCCAAATGGATCAAAGACCTAACGGTAAGAGCTGCAACTAGAAAACTCCTAGAAGAAAACATGGGTATAAATCTTCACAACTTTGGACTATGCAATGGTTTCTTTGATCTGACCCCAAAATATAAGCACCAAAAGAAAAACTGAACTTCTTCAAAATTAAAAACATTTGTGGGCCAGAGATTTAGCTCAGTGGCTCAAGCATTTGCCCGGTAAGCTTGATGTCATGAGTTAGATCCTAGGTAGAAAAAAATAAACATTTGTGCTTCAAAGGATACTAACAAGAAAGTGAAAATATGGTGGAATATTATACAACAGGGATGAATCTCAAGAACACTATGCAAATAAGTCTGGCACAGGAAGGCAAGTGTTACATTCTCTCCACATGTGCCTGTTCAAAAGCTGATCTATAGAGATTAATAACAATTATCAAAGGCTGGGAAGATCAGGTGGGGCAGAAAGAGGATGATTAATGGGCACAAAATTACAGTTAGATAAAAGGACTAAGTTCTAATATTCTATGGCATAACTGATTTACAGCAGTTAAATGAATACTGCAAAACAGTACAGAGATCTTGAATGTTCCCACTATAGATATGCCGATATTCAGAGACAGGACACATTATTTCCATGTATTAAAGCATTACACTGCACTACATAAATATGTATCATTATTATCAATTTTTTAAAGTGCTTTAAAGCATTTTTAAATGAAAAGACAACTCAGAGCTGGGAGTGGTGGTTCATGGCTGTAATGCCAGCGCTCAGAAGGCTGAAGCAGGAGGATCACAGTGAGTATAAGGCCAAAGTGGGCCACACGGTGAGTTTGAGGTCAGCCTGGAATACATGGCAAGACCCTGTCTGGAAAAATCACACACACACATGCACACACTCACACACACACACACACACACACACACACACAAAATGTTAAAAAGACAACTCACGGAATGGGAGACATATTTGTAAATCATATATCTAAAAAGGAGCTAGCTGGAACACTAAAAACTCTTACAACTTAATAATAAAAAGACAACCCAATTTAAAAATGGGCAAAGAGCTTAAGTAAGCATTTCTCCAAAGAAGACAGATTAATAGCCACATAAAAGATGCTAAACATCAGGGGAATGCAAATCAAAACTACAATGAGATAGCACTTTATACCCACTGGGATGGGTATAATCAAACAGACAGACAGTAACAAATGTTGGCAAGGATGTAGAGAAACTGGAACCCTCCTCCACCACTGGCGGGAATATAAAATGGTACAGCTGCTGTGGAAGGCAGCTTGGCAGCTCCTCAGAAAGTGAATACAGTTAGCATATGATCTAGCAATCCTGTTCCTAGGTAGGTACCCAGGAGACCTGAAAAGCCTGAGCCAGTCTCTTCACAGTAGGATTGTTCCTAGCTGTGAAAACAAACCAAATGCTTATCAATTGGTCACTGAATTTTTAAAACTTTGGTCTATTGATACAAAGGAGTATTATTCAGCCTTTAAAACGGATGAAATACAGACTGATACTATTATTGGGTGAATCTCGAAAGTAACAGGCTAGGGGTAGGGATTTAGCTCAGCGGCATAAGCATCTGCTTGGCAAATGCAAGGTTGTGAATTCGATCCGTGGTACAAAAAAAAAAAAAAAGTATTAGGCTAAATGAAAGATAACAGATACGAAAGATCATGTATTACATATAGTTCAATTTATTGAAAATCCCCAGAATAAACAAATCTATAGAGACAAAACGTAGGGCAGGGGAAAAAGAAAGTGGGGTGACTGCTACTGGGTATAATCTCTTTTGGAGCTAAGGTATTCTAAAATTGATTACTGTACTAACTGTACAATGATGTAAAAATACTAAAAACTAACTCCTTAAGTGGGTGAATTGTATGGTATTTGAATTATGACTCAATAGAGCTATAAAGTGGTTTTTTTTTTTTTTTTGGTCTTTTTGAGACAGTGGCTCGCTATGCAGTTCAGACTGGCCTTGAGCTCATTTTTTAGCCCAGGCTCGTCTCAAACTCACAACAATCCTCCTGCTTCAGCCTCCCAAGTACTGGGATTACAGGCATGAGCCACCACGCCCGGCTAAAATGTTTTAAATATGGTATGGTTACCATACAAAGGAATGTGCTATTATAAATCAATGTCATAGAAAGATTCCATAGTGTATTGTTTTGCAAAGTTACATAAGAAGTACTTCACAATATTAATTATAAAGTTATAAATAAAAATATCCCCAAAAATAGTTCGGTACAAATACAAAATATCACATATTATATAACACTCTACCAGGGATGAGTCCACTCCCTATAATCAAACATTCAATATTCACACTGATGGGAAAAATAAAAGCTATAAATGGCCTCAGCCAACTCAGACAGAATTTTATACTCAGACTCCTCCCAAATGCTTTCAGTGCTTACAGCTGCTTGAATTTTGGTATTATGGACACATTATGGTAGATCTGCATTTCTCACCATTCCCAGTAAGGTTCAAGAAATTGTCATTGCTGCTAACTTATCCTAAAAAGTTACAATGCAACAAGGAATCTCAAAAGCATCCTTGGTCAATGTTAATTATAGAAATATACACAGCTAATTTTGTCAGGGATAAGGAAAAGAAATCTATATCCTTCACTACACAGAATTAGGTATAGTAAATCATTACTAAATCCCAATGATCAAATAATAACACAGAAAATGCACATATTAAGTCAAAGCAAAACATAAAACTACAGAAATGGTTATAAATAAACACACTGGAAGGCACTCATACATGCAATCTATGCTTTCAGTGCTTGCAAGAATATATGAATATTATTCAGCCTTTGAAAGAAGGAAATTCTGACACATCTTATCACATGGGTGGACTCTGAGGATACTAAGCCAGGTGAAATAAGACAGACACAGGAAGAAAAGTACCAGATTCTATCTGTACAAAGACTCCAGAGCAGTCAGATTCTGACAGAAAGGAACATGGCAGTGCCAGAAGCAGGAGAGGGGCCTGCAGAGTAAGTATCTAACTAGGGAGGGCCAATTTGAGAAGGCGAAAAAGTTTTGGAAATGGGGGCTGGTGATGGTTACATAGTGTAGTGAATGTACTTAGTGCCAGTGAATGAATCACTTAAAGGGTTAAAAAGGAAATTTTTACCCAGGCATAGTGGTGCACACTTATAATCTCAGTACTCTTAAAAAGTTGCAGCAGGAGGATTGTTAATTCAAGCCCAGCCCAGGCAATTTAGTACTCAGTGACACCTTTTCTCAAAAATGTAAGAAAGGGTTAACGATGTACTCAGTGAGAAGGCCCTGTATTCAATGCTCAGTATTGAAAAAAAATTACATGTTATTTTCTACAATTTGAAAGGTAAGTTGGAAGAAAATATAAGAAAACATTAAAAGCAGTCAGTGGGGGATCTGAGGGTATCTGGAAGTTCACACCAATCAGACACATTCCTTGTTTTGCTTCCATGCTTCTCCACTTATTCTCATCCTCTTTCTGGACAGCCCTAAAGTATGGTCCAGAGTTGCATACAAAAGCCCAGGGGTCTGCACTCTGCTGTCTACACATCTTCTCCAGCAACGAGGGAAGTCTATCTCCACAGTCACTGAAACGCCAGGAAACACACTGCACCTGCCCCACCCCTGCTCACAGCCCACACAAGCAACTTTGAGGACACATAGGAGTCTAGAAATGGACAAAGGGAAGAAAGAAGTGGCACACTAACCAAGGCCCCACCATGTGCCAGCCTATGTGAGTGAGGTCCCCACCAGACACAGAAAACCAAGTGCTGCCATCCAAGCCTTACAGACACGGATCCTTCGGTGCAAATAAACAGTCTTAGGCCAGGCCACACTCATTCATCCATTCATTCATAGCAGTGCCAGGGACAGAACTCAAAGCTAGGCAAGCTCTCTATCACTGAAGTATACTTCTTGCTCCAGGTCAGCTTCTAACCAGTCACACCTCAAAGCCTTCCTTAAGAAGAATGAAGATGTAAGAAAACACCTTAAGATTTGCTGCGAGTAGAACTGAATGACTGGAGAATCGCACAGCGTGTGCGATCAAGTCTGGTAGAGTTTACGGGAGACCAGCACAGCCTAGTGGTCAAGATCATGCACTCTGGAGTCCAACAATGGGAGTCAGTTGTTTAGCATTCTTAGACGGATGGCCCTCCACAAGGAATCTATCTGGTTCAGATTTCTAGTCACATATAGGCGACTGGAGCAGTGTCTAACCACCACCTTTTGAGGGTCATTAGGGTTAAATAAGATAGCACAGGTCAAAGGATTTAAGGCAGTGCCAGACATAGGTGAAGCACAACAATGCCAGTTACTGGAAAACTAGCAGGTCTGTGTCAGCGCAGTCACTTTAACAGTTTTAAGTATTACTTCTAACTAGAGTAAGTCTAGAGCTCAGAAAGGTCATGTAAGTTACCTAAGCTCATTCACCTACTAAAGTGGTGAAACTAGAATTCAAGCCTGGGTCAGTGAGATTCTGATGAAAAATAACATTATACAGCACAAAAAAGAGCAGACTGAAGCCAAGGGTGGGAGCACACACTTGTCATCCCAGAACTTGCAAGGCTGAGACAGGAGGTTCATGTAAGACCAGAAATTTGAAGCCCAGCCTGGGCAACACAGTAAGATGTGTCTGAAACTTGAGAGCAAAGTCTTTTCCTGCTCCTTCTCTCTGGTAACCCCACCTATCCCTATAGCAGCCCTACTTGGACGGTCAGCTGGAAGAAACAGCCTTCATCCAGTCTCTGCTCTGGCTGGGCTGGGGGAATCCTTTAGCCTCACTGGGCAGGGGTGGTGCTAATGCCAACTGAGAAGGCATGGTCAATGGCATTTGCAAAGCCTGGGTACAAGGGCCCCTGGATGCAGGGGTCTCTATGTCCAGGAACTGAGCCTGGGATGCACGGACACCGGTGCAAGGGTGAAGAGCCGAGGCCTGGTAGGCAGTGGGTTTTGAAACAGCACAGGCCAACCCTGGGGATAAGGCTGTTGGATACAGACATGGCCCCATCTCCACAAGCATGGCTGAAGAGCAGTCGGTGCTGCGAGGAGAGCTTCAGGCTGGGCTGCAGAGGCAGACAGAAGCTGGGCCTTCTCTTAAGCCCGTCATCATTATTTGAGTTTTGTGCCATGCACATACACCAGCACATCAAAACGTAACAACTATTTTTGATTTTCGATGGGCCACCTTTCTGCCACAGAGTGAGGTAGTTATCTAGCCTGTCTGAGTCACTTTTTCTTCATTCGCTTAAAAAATAAAAACCAAACTCCTTCCAGGACTGTGAAAGGATTCAGCAAGCAAATGCAGAGTAAGAGGCAAACGCAGAGCTTTATTATTGTTGCTGCCGCCCATAAATTTAATCTGGGCACCTCCTCCCACTAAGAAACACAAAACAAAACCGTCCTGATTGAACAACACCAGGCCCGCATTGTTTGTTTCCTTTCTTCTTGTTCGAGGCAGCTGTGGAGTGGAAGCGCAGCCTAAGTAAAAAGCCCACCCCCTACCACCACCACAAGAAAGATCCTCAAAGAACAGCGCACAAGTCCTTATCGCCAGCCTCTGTCAAGTTCTACTTCCATTGCATAGCAAGGTTTCTTTCCAGTTTTGGTTTTGGTTTTGATTTCTCCTAAATCTGGAGTCAGGATGGAGGCAGGCAGTATCCCTTGAGACTCAAGGACCAGGGCTGAAAATGCGATGCAGTGCTCAGAATGCCCACCAAGTGCCAGGCGCATGTGACCTGTGGAGAAGAATGTCAGCATGGGCTATGGGTCCTGATGGGAGGACCGAAAACAAACAAACTCAGAGAGCTCTCCATGCACAGAAAGGAGCTTGGGAATGGGAACAATGACAGTTATTCTCCCAAATATTTTATCCTTCATCTGAAATAAAAAAGCTGTTGCGTTGGCTGCAGAGGAACAACCCCACAGGAAATCTTGGAGGCCCTTTACCAGGGAACCTGCCACACACCCACTCACGATCAGGCTGAGTCCCCATGTCACCCGCCAAAGGACACAGTCAGTCCACCATGGGTTCCCAGGCCACGTCCTGAAGTGCCCCTGGAAACATTCAAAGCTACGTAGCTTGTTTGTTTTCCCTATTGGAATTAGGAATTGAACCTAGGACCTTCCCACTGAGCTATATCCTCAGCCCTTTTTAATTTTCATCTTGAGACAGCATCTCACTAATTTGCCCAGACTAGCCTTGAACGTGCAGTCTGGTTCGGTATAGGCAACCACCCAGACTATATGGGTTTATTTGGGGCTTTTTGTTGTTTTTGTTTTTTGGGTTTTTTTGTACCAGGGATTGAACTCACAACTTCATGCTTGCCAGGCAGACACTTACACTGCTGAGCTAAATCCCTGGCCCCAGACTATATGCTTTTAAGGGATGAGCAAGCCCCAAGGAAAAAGGTAGCTGCTACTCAGAAGTGATCTCTTGAGTTACTGAGATCCAAATTCCCGAAATTAAGCAGATGGTCAAATTGAAGTTTTTAGAAGGAAAAGGTTTCCACCATACAGGAAATAAAGGGCTGTATCACTCCAGGACTCCACATTTTTACATTTTTCAGTTTTAAGTTATATCTGGTTTTCAAAGACTAAGCTTTCCTGTTGTACCAGGAGTTTGTCCCTTCTGGAGTAGAGTAACAACCCCCAGACCCCAATGGCACAGTGGCTGTCAGGGCTGCTGGAACTAGGCTAGTAGGGCCAGGGTCTCACACCTCAGTTCAGTGGAGGAAGCCACATCTCTACCGCACTGTGCTGAGTCCTCCTCTACATTCCCAGTGTTAAAAGATAAACAACCCTGTGTCCCCTAGAATGCAGCACAGCCACTGTGTATAAAGCCAAATGTCACACATTGAAAATCTATATTGTCTCCGACTGCTGCCAGGTCAGGACAAAACAGGTACACAGCTTTCCCCCACCAAGCCTTGATGGTCAGGAACTCACAGGGTCATCTGGGGAGTACTTCTCAATTTATAGCACACCCTTGGGCTTAGCCGTACACCCCAGACCTTTTAGTTTTGTCTAGGTATTCAATCTGATGGGACAAAAACAACTTCATCTGTGCTTTGATCTGTTTGGTGAATGATTTTTTTCAATGACAATAATTTTAAAAAATCAAGTTTCTACCCAAGCTGTTATGAACAAAAAGGAAAAAAAAAAAAACCCAACAACTAAGGACCTGGAATCTCCTCTTGCTAACTATAATGCAAATAATACATCAAAAAATTTTTAAAGCAATTATTCCTTCTTGTGTGTTTTGGTGGTTAAATCTGGCAACTTGAGGTGACTATTCTCAAACATGAATCTTAAACAATGGGTTCTTATATACCTCCAAAAAAGTATGGATCTTTGAGAAGGAATTTTTTTTAACTCTGATAAGACAGTAATCTCCTACCTTGCTGACTCAAAGGTACTTGCATATTAATTGCTTCAGACCCCCCAAATCCCTGCTGAACTGGCTAAACTGTGGGCCAAATTCAATAATCCAGCAACCTCCCATTCAGTGGCTCACCAAGATAACTTTGCATGTTTAATTTAAAAGTACCGATCGCTGTGAAATGAAATGCTAACGCAAGCCCGTCTGCATCCAAGCCATCGCCGCCTAGTCTCTGATGGACAAGCAGCGAGTTGCAGAGCTGAGTTCAGAGCAGCCTCTGGACAATGAGGAAAACACAGCTTGCCATCTCTCTTCTAAACGGTATCTGTCCTTCCAAATCAAACTTTTAAAACATGCCCCTGTAGGTTAATTTCCCTGATACAGAGGCAGGGAGATCTGCCCTTAGATACTCAAATATTATCTACTCCGATTGTATCTAATTAGCAAGAGATACACAATTCTCTGGCCAATGTGAATGCTTGTGCTATTCTAGCTGAACTGACCTAAGGCACTTTTTCCTTTCTCTTTTGCAACTGTGTTCTATGTTTGACCCCTCGAATTTATTTTAAGTAGTTTTGCAAACAGCTTCCTTTCTCCCTTCCTCCCCCATGTAACCAGCAGCTCACGTTTCTCGCGCACAGAACATGTTTTGTCCACCTTGGGAAGCAGCACGGGGGAAGTGGAGAGCCTGCTTTCGGTAAAATCAGAGCCAAAAATCGGTCCCATTCATTCAAGAGACTAAAACAGTTTCAAGAACTAATTTATATTTTAACAGAACAAGTAGGAACTAAAGCATCTGGTATGTAAAAAACAAATATCTGGCTCTCCGGTGTCACAGTAAATATGCCCAGAAATGTATCTGAAATCCCAGCATTGTTATAATGCGTAGATACACACTGGTACTAATCGCCATTATCAAAATACTTCATTGAAGCTTTTCAAACTAAACATCTAAAGCTTGTTCAATAACAGTAACAACAATAACTGTCACAATAAAATAACAATTACAATAACAACAGCAAGGATTTGGAGATTAAGGGAATAAGGGACAGCAAACAAAGAGAAGCAGTTTTTAGTCCTTGGTAAGTAAAAAGGTTTTGACAGACAATACAGGAAAAGAACAGTAAATCAACCTGAATTCATGAATGGTTTGGGGCTTCTGGGATCATAAATGCCTCATTGTAAAGGTTCAATGTGAATTTTCCAAACATCAAAGAGTAAATGAGTTTAAGAAAAAAAAAAAAAAGTGCTGTTGTGTCATTGTATTTTACATACTTCTGCTGCTTTGCTTGTCCCAAAAGAGAACCTACCTTCAGAAAGTCTGATTTTAAAATGTTCCTTTCAAACTATGTTCTTCTGTGTCTCAGAAGAACGCAGCGGAAAACAGTTACAGCTTAGGAAACACCCACAGGGCGCTGCACTTGGGTGTTCCCCACTTCCCAGGGTCTCAGGGGCTCCACTGTCCAGTGCTCCTCCTCAGCTCCCAAAATACATGTTCCTTATCAAAACTACTTCCAGTTTCACTTTTTATGCTAGAAACTTTCATGAGAGAAAGAAAGGTATTTAAATGTTTCATTTTACAGGAAAATAAGATGATTCTTACATTTCAAAGTCACCCAAAAGACATGTTTTGAGACAATTAAAAAGATCTGGTTCTAAAACAACAAAATCTTCACTAAAAAAAAAAAAATTTAGTCCATGCGTTTTTACTACACAACTGACTCTGAGTTGTTGTTTGCTCTGCTTGCACTGACAACAGTAAAATATTTTACTATGTGTCTCTATATATGGACCAATATACGTACAAACTAACCCAAAACTCTGAAATTCACCTTGAAGTTCAGTGCTTATGTCGACACTTTTTTGAGAGCCAGATGGTGTACACATTTGCATAATGAATGTCTACCCATCCATTAGGGCAGTGATTTCTCCAATCAAACTCTAAATGTTATCTCTCCTATCTGCTACTCTTCACTCAAAATCAATATTCTCTGCAAATCAATTTTCCGATTTATAAAACCAAACTTGAGCTTGCTTCTCTAACACAAATACAACAAACTGAGTATCTTGGGATTTTTTTTAAATTCACATCTATTTCTTACTGAGTTTAAGCGATAGGTGACGCTGCAAATTGCAAGAACACTGGCGCCTCATAGTTTGATGAGCCCCTGATACTGAATTCCTTACCGGTCCTAAAACTTCCCTTACCATCCTCACCCCAGCGTATTTCTGGCTCAGCTGCAAATGTGACACTTCCAGAAATTCCAGAGACAATCGAATCTTTTAAAAATGTCTACAAAGGTCTAATGTTTTATTGATAGCTTAAAACTTAAAAACAGATCATTTATATTTGATGAATTTGGAAATGTGCCAGCCCCCAAAAAATCAACAGCAAATCAAAGAGGGAAAATTCCCTAATTGAAAGGAGGACACGCCAATATATCTTTTTTTTTTTTTTTTTTAATCGGTACCAGGGATAGAACTCACCACCAAGTGCTTGCAAGGCAGGCACTTATGCCGCTGAGCTAAATCCCCAGCCCCAATATATCTTTTTAAAAAATCTAGCGTTTTCTAAATTTTTCCCTTTTTCTCCCAGGCCTACACACAGGCCTTGCCCAGGTTCTCCAGTATTAAGCTAGTAAGGCTTTTCTAGGACCTGGTTTTAAAAATAATGAATCAATAAGAACAACAACAACATTGACAAGATTTCCAAAATGTGGTCTTATAAATTCTTTGTAGTGCCTGAATCAACAATCCTGTAAGGCCATTTATACTGCAGAAAAAAAAAATCGTAGCATTTCAGGAAAGCTCACGTTTCTAGCTGGCAATGTAAAATCACAAGAGACTGCGAGTCTTTATTATCAGTAGTAAAAGTAGTGGTAATAACTATAACTATGTTTATTAAAAATTTATCATGTGTCAGACATATTTCTTCTAATCCTCCAAACAGTTCTTACCAATTTTCAGAACAGAAAGTTGAGACCCAAAGAAGTCATCTGCAGATCACACCGCTAAGAAATGCTGAAGCCATGATGAAAACTCACTGTCTCGGACTGTAAATCTCAAGTTTTTTCAATTATCTCTGTTTGCCTTTATGCTTTTCTGTGCTGTTTGGTTGATAGTTTTTTCTTCTTTAATACTAACACATAAGTTGTTTCAAGAAAACTTCTTTTCGTCTCATATTCTGAGGCACATGTACATTTAGCAGTGATTGGCACCTATCATTTTCCAAACACAAAATAAACCAACATTTCCCACAGACTGATCCTCCTGGTAGACAAAACACACTGCTTTCTAATACGCCATCCACACCTCTCCTCTGATTTGTGTCCTTCTGGTCACATCTGCTGCTCCCTGCTGTGGCCTTCCTCTTCTCCATTCCACCAGCATTCATAATCTTATGGCCAGACCAACATAATTAAGCACTTAAACCTCAGTCTACCTCAGTGTGCTAATTCAGTTTCTTCCTAACTCAAGTATCACCAATTCAAAAGCAGTGACAAAAATTTTATACTACATATGGTATCAAGCACGATGTATCTAGTGTGCCTTTCCAACCAAAAACCGGGAAACTGAGATTCTTGACAAATGATTTATTTTCATATGAGTAGCCCAATAAGGATTAAAAGTTAAATTACATTTAATTATGATTACAACAGCTAATGCCATTTACTGAATACTTCATATGTTTCATACACTGAAATAAAGTACTCCATATAGCACATTTCCTGAGACTCACAAAATATTTACAAGATTATTCTCTTCACTGTGAAAACAACAACACTGAGGCTCAGAGGGAGCACAATCCCAAGCCAACGCAAGGATGGGGTTCAAGCAGGCTACACCCCAATGCTTCCACCACTCTTTACTGAGCACAGCTATAGATACCACCAACATTCCCCAGAAATAGCCAGGCAAGGATAGGGTAGAGACCAGGCTCTGTGCCAAGGCCTCACTGCGCATCTGATCCCAGGGTTCACATCTGAGCCCACAACCTCCCTCTCTCTGAAAGAACTTGCCTGGCAAGTTCCCCAAAGCAGGACTGTCCTTCTCATCAGGGCTTTCTGAGGCCGGCAGAACTCACGCAATGGTGAGGCGATACTGAATTTTATCAGCCCCTTTCAGCCCCTCCTCACGTCTGCCAGACTACATGCATCCTGGGACTTCAGGCCAGCAGGCCCAGAGGTTCCCCACATTATTCCATCCATACCCAGCTTCCTGCAAACCCATGTATGATGATAGCACCCTGTCACCACCCACTGCCCAGCCTGCACAACAGGGGACTGTGACAGCACATGCCCATGCTCCAGCACGGTGTGTTACAGCACCTCTCTACGGCACTCCACACAGGCCACAGCTAGCCACAGGGGCAGCACCTGGCACCTCACATGGAAAGCAACAGGAAATGCTGGAGAGGAAACCAAGGGCACAAAGGAAAGAGTTTCTCAGCGCTACAGCAGCTCCAGGGCGTGAGATTTCATCCAGGCTGGGGCTGGGATGGACTTGCAAAAAGGAGAGTTTTGTTGCAGTGCTGGTAGGAAGGGGAGTGTGGGAGGTGAAGGAGCAGAAGAAAGGGGAGGGGGAGGAGAAGAAAAGGAAGAAA
This sequence comes from Hydrochoerus hydrochaeris, assembly GCA_004027455.1. Classification (NCBI taxonomy): domain Eukaryota; kingdom Metazoa; phylum Chordata; class Mammalia; order Rodentia; family Hydrochaeridae; genus Hydrochoerus; species Hydrochoerus hydrochaeris. Next base: position 35,520 of record PVLA01000683.1, on the reverse strand, counting down.
AAGAAAAAGAAAGAATGCCAATGATGACATGAGACAGGAGAGAGGCCAGCTTTGTCCTGCATCCTGTTGAATAGCCAAGGAAAACAATGAATCTATTTTTCCCCTCCTCTTCTTTGCCTTAAAAAAATTCAAGAATTTCATTTCCTTCGTTGAAACATAGCTCTTGCATAATTTTTGTGCTCCTTCCTGCTGTCTGCAATGCTGGGGGAAAGGACATTTGACTTCCCGGGGACCTCAGGAGTGGATGCACAGGGGTGCCATACATGGGGGGTGGGCCAGGTCACAGGAGGTGGCAATAAGGGCTGCCTCCATTTATCACACAACTGCCACACATCCTAAATGGTGCTATGAACCTATCAAAAAAACCCAGCACGAGAAACTAGGGTTCAGAAAAGCAACATGCCCAACCCACAGACACATATGAAACAAACCCAGCAGAGAAGGAAAAATCCCACAGAATTCTGTGACCTCAGAGCCCAGGTTACCACACTGCCATGTCCTAGCTCTCTAGAAAGCTCTGCACTTCCTCCTCTGCACTTCCAGGGATGGGTGACGGAAAAGCCAAGGCAAGCAAATAACCACAGCTTACAGAGTGTTTGCAAATGGGGCTATGCCTTGGCTCCCAGCTAGGAAAGAAAACTGAAACCTGCAGTCCTCAAATTGGAGAAAATGCCTGCTCAGGTAGGGAAAAATACTTTCTTTCAAGCATGCTGGGACACCACTAACTTGAGTCACCAGCATACCACGCAGAAAAGGCAGCACACTCTGCACCACTCAGTCTGGTTTCTAGCCCTGGGCAGCCTCTCAGGTGCACACGGGCCTCCAAGCAGCCCTGGCTCCCTGCCCTTCTGTCCCAACTCAGGGCATTCAGAGCCCACAGGACCCAGAAAGGCAGAGGGAAGGGTTTCTAAAAGCAGCAACCAGGATAGCACTCTAGACAGGAGCAGCAGGAACAGTTTTCCCAGCCTCGTCACAGTGACGGTTCCCCCAAAGATAGCACACATCTGTGCACCGCCAGTTCCCTTTGCTTACCCATAAGAGCTGTGGATAAGGCTGGAGCCAGGGACACAGGCCATCTACATGGCAAGCCAGGCCTTCAAGATACCTTGCCCCTACAGACACATGGTTGCACACAATCCTGCCACTATCCTCATTTGGGGACACTATGCTCTATTTCTAATTCTTCCCTGGTATTGATAAATATTGATAATTACCTCCAAATGCGAAAGTGAAAAAGCAGTTTAGGTTTTGAAATTCGGATCATAATTCAAACTAGACGCTGACACTAGTCATTTGATGTTCACTTGAAAAGACCAGATAGGCTGTACAGGAACATTTCAGTAGGGGTAACGATAAGGAACAGGGAAATAAAAATTATTGGTATTTACTCAGCCTACATTGCTTGTAGAAGGAAACTCTTTTAAAAGGGGAGCACTTCAGAATGGTTATTCAATCTGAATTTTACAGATAGCACTGGAAATATTTTCTCACAGAATGCACTCTATCTCTACCATCATATCTCTCCGAGCGCCTGCACGTCGCTCATTGCAGGAATTCTCACTCAATTCTGCTCCATTATGAGCTGACGGTGACCCAGCGCCTACAAGGCATTCAAGAGTCTGACTGGAAATTACTACCTAGGAACATCTGTCCCGTTCCCTGCTTGCTAACCCTGCCTCAGGGGGCGAAGATGGAAAACAACCCAGGACCAACACACAGAAACAACTTTTCATTCCTTACAAACCAGGCTTCTCTGGAAATTGAGAGTTCCAGTATTTCTCAGAAATTATGTTCCTGGAAAAACATGGCGTGAGCCTCTGTGGAGAGTCTACCACTCCAGAGCCTCCCTTTCCTACCAGACCCTTCTAACAAAGGCCAGGACAGGAGCTTCACAGGGAAGAAAATGGGAAGGCCACCTATGACAAGCTTTGCCTGACGCTATCAAACTCGAATTTTGTGCTAAATATCATAAATCAAAAGACCATCAGGATGTCACACATATTTGTCTATCCCATGGCTTATGTGGCATCTTACAGATACACTCATTTTGGGAGATTTACGTTGGGATTACAAAAGATTAAAAGACAATGTCTGATTTCACAGAAGGCTCAGTCTGGGACGTTCCTCTCCTCAATGGCTATCAAAGGATTGAGGGAGCACAGCACCTCCCACCTGGATTTTGCTACACTTTGCTGCCGAGCTGCCCAGGGCTACACAATGGACTGGGCTCTATGAGCCAAGTCAATGCACAACCTGCAAAAAACTGGTTTGTCTCCTGGCAAAAACCGGAGTCTGTGCCTCTATCCTCACATTCACCAAGACCCCACTACCCTTTATCAGGTCAGGGACCCAAGGGACAATGGCCACAATCTCTGCTCCCTACTACATGCAGAAGCTTTATGGAAACCCTCTTGACAAACCCACCTAAGAAAGACAATCACCTGCATTGGAGAGATGCAAGCAGGCCAGAGAGGCCAGGTGGTCTTCATTCCAGATGCGAGAGTCCTACTGGGCTACATCGCTATCACCTCCAGCACACCCTGGGTGCTGGGCCTAGATCTGCGTGGTTTTCAATTGTACTCTTGGACGTCACATCCTGGAGTCACTTGAAGTCAACCACTCCAGGGTATGGGTAGGGTTGTGGGAACCTAGGTCCAGCCATTGCTGGAATCTGGTGGGTCAAGAGCTATAAACCAGAACTAGTCTTTCTGGTAGGAAAGTCTCCATGGCTGGAAAACACCAAGGAAGAATTAAAAATAGGCAAATTCTTATTCAAAAGCAGGCACTGCCTTTTTCAGATAAGATGCCATATCCCTAGGAAGCAGGAGGCTCACCTTTTGCTCCTCCTGCAAATGCCTTGCTTTTGGTTAAAACCATAAACTTGAAAAAGAAAACTAAGTATAGAGCACTTAGTGACTGAAGTCCACATCTTCAAATGCTTTAAACATTAAGTCAGATAATCTCTACACTGATGTGAACGGGAGAGGAAATACATTTGACCCCTTGCTTCAAACAAAATCTTTCCATCTGGTTTTTAGTTAGAAAGCAGTTGTTTTGCTTCTGCAACACTTTTTAACCTCTGCCACTGTAGGTACAAGCCTGCAAACCATATTTTCATTGATTAAAAAAAATTAAAAATAAATGTTGAAAGAAACAATATTTTCTTTTTAAGAAAAAAAAAAACAGTGGGCAGCAGCATTTTGGCGGGGTCAGCCACTTAAAGGCCTGTAGAGAAGCCATCGTGGCCATTGCTTACTGTTCATTTTTGTCTTGAACAAGTCCGAGGTCTTTTTAACCATGCTGACCTGTGGACCCACACCGGGAGCCAGCACTGTAAGCAAATACTGCCCTCTTGTGCACCAAACAGCTCCAGAGTCGGTACCCGCAGACAGCCTGTGATGGTACAGCTGGTCTCCCTGTCCAGGATATGTCAGGAAGAGGATGACACATATATGGTACCAGAGCGCTCCCTAGAATATTCTCTTCTTCAGAGACAGATTTCAAGATAAGAGGAAGAGGAGACCATTCAGAAGAAAACAGACCAAACCTAACCCACTATTATCTTTCTGGAAAATACTTATTCCTCAGGGAAAAAAAAATATTGGTTGTCATAGGAACTTATGACATACTTTAAAAAACTTTTAGGGATGATTAATGAACCCACAATAATAAATAGTACCTATTTTTATCTAGGTAATCTTCACCAGGAAAAAATTCCATTTGATCTTAAGGGGGGGAGGGCTCAGCTGTTGTCACTCTATAAATCCCCTAGAGCTTGGTCACAGCTCCTCCTCTTCTTTCTTAAGGCCTCCAGCCTGGGATGACTTGTGAACATTCTCTTCTCTAACCTGTGGTCAGTGTGTTTGATCCCAAAAGGCCAAAATGCTATGTCAAGCAGAGCCTTAAAGGATCTCAATTTTTATTAAAGAATTTGAAAAATAAAATGAAAGGAAAAAAATTATACACAGGAGTCTGATGCCTGCTGGGCAGAGGATGCACGGGTGAGTGAGGCCCTGGGCTTCTCTAATGTAAGTTTCCAGGTCAGGACCAGACACCCCATCAAGAAGCGGGGAGGGGGACACTGAAAGGAGACATGGAAGGAATGGGCCTTGACCCAGAGGCACAGGCAGCCTGGACGCCAGCAACATTGTACTATTTATGAGCTCGGTGACTAGATACCTCACTTAACATTGCTGATGTCTAATTCTTGGTTAGTGGCTCAGAAATGCTTCCTTACCCTCCGTGTGGCCTGCAAATCAAAGGCAGCCTGTGTGCCAATGTTTAATGACCAAACAGATTCGCAGAGTGGTGAGGAATGTCTAATTCATTTCGTGCCAGGATTGCCTGCCAACCCTATTTTCACTCCAGTCATCCCGCTACCCTGGGAAGAAGACATGGTCACAGTCGTGGAAATGTAAGGACTCAGAATGGAGCAAGGCCGCCAAGACAGCCAGGCTGAGGCCAGACACCTCTTCCTTCTCAGTCCTCATACTAGGACAAGACATGAACGACACTGCCCATCCTCTGGCAAAACCAGGATGGAGAGGCCCAGTCCACACATATGTATCTATCCAAATACCTGAGGCCCTCCCGCACCAGACCGCCTCCTGCAGTCCAGTCCCACCGCACCTCTTGTTTCAAGGCTGTGTGCTGTTCTAGTCTAAAGCACCCCAACTCTCCAGTGCCCTGTCCCTCTTCCTCTTTTAGCTGTAAGCTTCTACTCCACTGCCTCAGAAAGGCCTTCCCCAGCCTCCACCCTGGGTATCCCATAATGTCCTTCTTAGCACTTACACAATTTACAATTCTATACATCTCTGTTTACTACTGTAACAACTACAACCTCAGGTCACCTACATGTGAGAAAGATCCGTGTCTGCCTCACTAGCCAGGGGACAACTGATGCTTGGCAGGAAGTGGGTTCCTTGGGGGCTTGCTAGGAATGAATCCAAGTGACGACTCACTTTCCTTCTACATCATTTGGTTCAAAGCATAAAGTTATGCTGCCAAATCTTTACAACACAAAGAATCATGGGAACCAGGCCAGATGCTCACACAAAAAGATGCTGCCAAGGGTATGACACAGAACAGCAAGGAGCTAGCCAGGCATGGTAGTGCATGTTTCTCAGCACTTGGGAGGCTGAGACAGGAGGATTTTTGTGAGTTCCAGGTCAGCCTGAATTACAGCTCAAGACCCTGTCTCAAGAAACAAACAAAACAAAACAAGAACACCAAGGATCTGCCTGGAGAGGTACTTGCAGGCCTCTGCTGAGGCTCAGTCTCACATTCATGTATATCATGACACGGCCCTGAAGCCCCAGAGGTCCTGTGACAGTGACATCCCCCATTCACAGGTGTCTTTGGGCTTCCTATGAGAAAACACACAGGAACTAAAGGGTGAGACAGGCCACAAGTGGAGATGTGTGAAAGACTGGTTCCGCAGCAGGGCACACACTTGCAAAGTCTCAGAGCAAAGACCAGGACAAAGGCAATGTTGAGTCTGTCCCATCACCTCAAGGATCTTCCTCTCTCCCCAAGAAGCTTCCTCTCATGGAAGCATTTTGCTATGGTGGGTGTAACCTCAATTTCACCTCTGCCCTGCCAGGTACCTAACGAGCTGGCACTGTAGGAATTCTGTATGAAACAGAGTTCGATGCTCAGTGATCTCTGCTGTGCCATGAGCCATGACACAGAGAGGCCTAGTGCTAGCAGTGCACCCCTGGCTGGCTTGGGAGGTCTCCTCCCCTTCACCTCCAAGGCTTCACCTTCACAACTCTTTGCAGGGCAATCGCTGGCATCAGCCACAGGGTTGCATTACACTCATTTCCCCATCCCCAAGCTCAGGGGCAAGTTTAAAAATCCTTGTCCTGTCTCAGAATCAGGTCTGAATTAATATCCTTCCTCAAAAGAACTCCAGTAGCAAAGTGAAAACAGACATACTAGACAATGCCCTTTGAAAGTTCCAGCAGGGACAACTGGTGACAATGCAGCCCTCAGCTCTAAAAGAAACCCTAAGGTTAAAGGTTCACAGAGGTAGGAGAATTACCAAAGTACAAGTTTGTTCAAATTTCCTCCGGCAGATTTAAACAACCAGGGTCAAGCTGAAGACTGCCGGCAAGAACCTACAAGACAATTCAGTCCCTTTGAACTGCGTGGAGAAAGGAAAATATACGGCCTGGGAGGGATCTACATTATAGCTTTTCAAAATGTTCTTGAAAGGGTCAACCCTGTTAACTCAAAATCACCCTGTTGAAAGATGTGTGAGGACCACTTCTCTAAAACAACACGGCCACCAGGCCACACTGTGTGCAGTGAGCTGCACTGAGGTCACTGTGTTCCTGGCATTAGTGTGCTGACCCCTCCGTGGGCCATGAAATTAACCATCAGCACAGTAGAAATCTGCTCTGAGTTAAACTACTTTGCTACACAAAGTGGCCTGAAAATGAAATATGAGGATTGAATTTCCATTGAAAGATTAACTAGTCTAACCTCAAGGCAGGCTTCTTCCACTGTTGAACTCTGTTCAGCCAATGGTTTGAAGCACCATGTGAGGGTGGTAATTGGTACAAGCAGTGGGAAATGACCCACTGCTTGTACCAATTATTCATTTATTCATTTATTCATTTATTAATTATTCATTTATTCATTCATTCATTCACTCAATCAATTAATCATGCATACAAGTATGTATCAGGTAGTCCTTCTATGTCAAGCTTTTAGAAACAGAATTGAATGATAACAGGACCCTGTTTCCAAAAGGATCAAGTTCAATGGAGAATAAAATCTAGTAAATTGATAATGACATAAGATGCAGAGAAAATGAAATCCTAGCAGTATGTGGGACATTGGAGGCTCTCAAGTGAAGGTCACTGTATGATCATCAGGCTTTCCAGAAAGTGCATGGAGCCAGAACATGCAGCCTGAGAGTATGGTATGTCCATGAAGCAGAGACAGACAGACAGACAAACAAAGACAGACAGACTCTAACCTATCAGAGAGGGCCTCATCAGCCATGCTGAGCAGTACAATCTTTACAGCAGGGTAGTAAAATAATTATCTCATCAATTTAGAAAGAGTTCTTGGTTATAGAGTGAAGGATCATATAAAATGAGAGACTGTGAGGGAACGAATGCTATATTCATGGCAGGCAGTGGCTGCAATGATGGGAACAGGTAGGGAGCAAGTGGGAGGGACAGGGATAACTGGTCACCTGTGTGCGTGAGAATGCACTGAGGACCGTGGCAAGGGCCTTGCCTTGTGAGAACGAGGCATCACTCACTAGGAGAAAGGGGAAGACGAGCAGGGGCAACGCAAACCCAGTATATAGTAGGGAGGCAGAACCCAACCCATCCCTCAGTCCTGCAGCCCTGTACTATCAAATCTGATGCCAAGGGCTAGATGCAGGTCCCTACTCAAACTCAAACTAGTTATAAAGAGATAAAATGTTAGCTCCTCAGTTGTACCAGTGCCATACAGGCACTGAAATGGCCACATGAGGCTCAGGGCTATCTTCCTGGGCCATGAAGTGACAGAACTTGCCCACCATGACAGAAAGCTCAAGTGCTGATCAAGCCCCTTCAGAGATTTTTAAAAACACTGTCCTTTTCCCTCTCACTGCAGTGCTGAATGCCGAGTGAACTGGGCTGCCCTAGCTGACACACTGGGACTTCCCTCTCCAGCCTGGTCTGCTTGTCTCTAAGCACCAGGCGGCAAATGCTGAAGAAACAAGTCTTGCTGACGTAGAATCTTTTTCTCTAGAGCAGACATCCTGCACACCACCTCTCAGGTGCTTTGGGTCACCATACTAGAGAACACAGTGTTGGGAACATGCACATGAGGTTATTTGGGATTTAAGGCAAAATGGACCAGGAAATGACCACAAATACAGCAAGGGCTTCTAAGTGTCCCATTGCAACATAACTAGGAAGGCGGTCCAATGACCAAGGACAAGCCATGGACCCTCCCAGGGCTTTAAGTGACCCAAACAAATGTATGGCAAAGGCAGAGCCACATGCCAGGCAAGGCAGGTTCCTAGGGCCAAGCAGGGCAATGCTAACAAATTTCAAGCACTAATTTTAAAAGAAAAAAACTCAGGTTTATCTTTAGTTAGCACCTGTGCATGCCACCAAATAAATACCCTCAGGAAGTAGGTTAGAGACAAAGGAAATTACTTTAGTCTTCCTGAAGGCTGCAAGACAAGCAAGGCATCATCACAAGAGATACAGAAAGAGAGAAAGTCAACTTCTCTCTCAACAACAAAAGTTGTTTTTTCTCCTGCCAAGAGAGGATCACCCACATTAACTAAGTCCTCCCTTCCCACCCAACAAAGGCTACTTCAAAGCAGTAGAAGCCTAATCACACAGCACAAGAAAATGAAAAACCCAATTAACAAAAAACAAAACCCAAATAATCCAGGGAAGAATGGCAGGGAGTTCTCTCCTTATGGCAGTTGACTCACTGTGTATAAACTGCTCCCCCAGGGAGTCATGGTTTTCTCCAGATGGACCTGGGGTCTAAGACCTGAGAGCCAAACCTGGGCAAAGCCAGGCCCCTGAAACCAGGCCCTGGTTGTGGAAGCGCAAGCTGGCACAAGCTCACGGTGTGGCCGGCAACAAGCTGCTTGCCTCTCCAGCCTCACTCTCCTGAGCTGCAAAATGCAAAAGGTTCCTCTTGTGCTCCCTCCTTCAGCTAGATCAGAAAACTGCAGTTGGAGCAGGGAGCAAGTCCCTGGCCCCAAGACACCTGCCTCAGCCCTCTCCTCTGACTCAGTCTCCCACTAACCATACACACACACACACACACACACACACACACACACACACACACACACGGGCCTCCAGGCTCTTGAGCACTGGTCCCACCCTTCTCACTTCTACAAGCCCTCATTTCTGTGTCTGCATGCTGAGCCCTCTAGCTGGAATAGCCAGATTTCTACCATCCTACATACAGGCCCTCTTCCCGAAAGCCTCCCCTGAGTAGCCCACAGCCTTGCTGATCTGGGCTTGCTGCACTATCCCACGTTTGCAAGTGCCAGACACAGGGCCATGCTTACACTAGCCCAGGACTGTGTCAAGGCTGTTCCCTGTGTCTGCTTAGTGCAAAACCTCCAGGGCACCCTTCACAGCCAGGCCACAGGACAGGACACCCTGCCTGCCTGTCCCAGGCAGGCATCACATCTCTGTGTCCCTCCTGATCAAACCCTAACAACTCTGCATTTCCTCTGAGCTGGTTGTTGGAGCTGCCTCCACTTCTTCCTCTCTCTCAGGGATAGTGTACCCCTCAAAGACAGGTAGGGCCGCCTGTCTGCCTCACATCCAGAGAAGCCGGAGTATGTGAATAAGAACACCAAACAGCAATGCCACCCCACCTCTCTCACCTCTCCCACCAAGTGAGCTCCCAAGCACTCCCAAAATATGGGGCTTTGAACTTAATGCCCCCATGAGGCCAGACACATTAACAGAAAGGAGCAACTGAAAGAGCACATGCCATTGCACCTTAAAATGCGAAGACTACACATTTTATATGTATTTCACCACAATTGGAATGTAGTTTTTTTTGTTTTGTTTTTTGTACCAGGGATTGAACTTACAACCTTGTGTTTCCCAAGCAGGCACTTACACTGCTGAGCTAAACCCCCAGCCTCTGTAGATTTTCTTTTAAAAAGGAATGAAGGGTAGGTTCATGCTACAACATAGCTGAACCTTAAAAACTATCTGCCAAATGAAAAGTCAGACTCAAAAAATAGCATATGACCGCATTTATATGACATATCCAGAAGACGCCAAACTAGAAAGCTATTAAGTAGATCAGAGGCGGCCCAGGCCTGGTGTAGGGGGTGGGAAACAGTTGAATGGGCACAGGCTCCCTTAATGGGGTGATGAAAATGTTCTTACCTGAACGGTGTGGCGATGGCAACATAATTCTATGAATATCCTGAAAACTGCTGAGCATACACTGAAATGAGTAAACTTTTTGATATGTGAACTGTATCTAAATAAACCTAGGTTGAAAAATGACCAACTATCTACATCTGCCAGGTGCCTCGAGCTAGAAATGACTCAGACATCATCTCTATCCTTAATGCTTCCTGCGTCATGGAGATGTAGAACCAGCAGAGTGGCACAGTACAGTGACTCTGGCATTTCAGTCAAACTCGGGCCTCCAAGGGCCTCCACTTCCTGCCCTGCCCCAAGGCCACACCCTCACCAAGGCTGTAAGGGAATCTGGCGTTAGCGCTTCAGGTCCCATCCGCTTCTGTGTGACACCCAAGCCTTTACTTGTGAACACAGGTACAGAATCATACTAAGGCAAGAGGTACCAGCCCCAGCCTGGCTCCAGTTCTGTCAAAAAATAAAAGAAAAAAGAACTGGGCTGGAGATACAGCTCAGTGGCACAGATGCCTGCCTGGCAAGCAAGAGGTCCTGAGTTCAATTCCCAGTACCAAAAAAACAAACAAACAAAAAAAAAAACACAGAGAGGGGAACATGTCTTAAGGGCAAATAGATGAGCTATTTCCTGGGATGCCTACCCTAACCTTACTCTAACATGAATGGGGAGATTCTGAAGAGAAGTCCCAGAAACATGCTGTAAAAAACAAAGGAGATGCTCAGTGAAAAGTTTAAAAGCAATTAATTTTAAATGATTACAGCTTTACCAAAAGCTGTGGCTATGATTTCCTTCTGACTTTGATTATAACCTTCCAGCAAAATATTTGCCTCGAGAAGGAAAAGTCTTTGCATTATTTTCTATTCCTAGCATGACTACAAAAATATTCTTTGATTTAACATTTGATATCTTTTGTTCTCAAGGGCAAGCCCCGTGAGAAGAAAAATGTACCCCAACAGAATGAAATATGACTACCTGCTTCCATTTTTCTTTCCTGTTGGTGCCTGCTCAAATATTCTGCATTAATTTAAACTCTAGGCTGTGTCTCTGATGTGCTGCTACTCTTGCTCTGTCACCCAAACCAAAGTCACCCGCTGTCCAACACTAAAAGAAAGTGCCACAGACAAAGCACGCCCTGGGTCTCCGAGACAGTAAAAGGCACCCAGGCTTGGAAGGAGACTAGGCAGGGACCCACAGCAATAAGGTAACAGGCGAAACAGAAAAGCCTGCATTTAAAGAAAGGCACCCTTCATCATGGGGCTGGCTCCCTCCTGGACAGAGAGGCTCTGAGGCAAGCATCAGCCCAGTGTCACTTAATGGTGGAGGATAAAGTGCTAGACAGGCGCCTCTTCCAATCATGGTGTGTGCCCTTTGATGAGGAAGAGGGATGAAAGGCAGCTGTCACCAGGCAGGCACAGAGGAATAGGGTCCTGTGGCCTGGCAGACACTAGGGCTAAAGATGTTCCAGTGAAGAAATTATTTCTCTCCTTAACTCCCTGAAATACGCTTCAGTATCATAGGCCACACATATATAATTACAATTTAATATCATGTACTCTATACCAATTCTCATAAAAAAGTAAAGGCAAAGAAAACCACAAGTGGCTTTTGTTTGCTTTGCATTAGAACAACACAAGTTTCTCTAGCAGCCAAGGTCTGTGTCCAGCTCCCCTGCTCGCACCCATTGGTATCTCTGCTTATACCATGTGGCTTTCTGGGCCCCTGTGTAGATATGCAAGGGTGTTTCTGACTGAAAACTACTCTGGGTCACACATAGGAATCCTATGCGTCAACAAGTCCAAAGGCAGAGCCTCAGACAGAGCAGGAGGACAACAGGGCACACTCAGACAGCAGTGCACAAAGGTACAGAGCTCCTGCCACATCGCCACCCAGGGCACAGACTCAAGAAAAACACAGAAGGCAAAGCAGCTGCAGAAACAAAACCCCTACGCTCCTGGCCTTGTCTCTCTCCAAAGACAGTGACCTGCGTCAAACTCTAAGATGTTGGCAGGTCTTGTCAGCTCCAGGCAGGGAGGCCTGAGCCATGAGCCATAGGCCACGCAGGAAGTAGCGCTGGCACGGTGGGCACAGCGGGGGAGAGATGTAGGCGACAAGTCAACAAGTCCCAGCACAAGAGCCGCTGTTCATTAACAACAGGAACGAAAGACCCGGAGACAATATGCTGTTAATCCTAGCAGCTACCCGAGGACTATAAATGGCCAGGCTAGGGTCCCAGCATTTTTCAGCCCTCCTCTTCACTGCTGGAGCAAGATTGAGGATGAGTCCAGGTCCCTCACCCCCACCCAAGACTTTAAAACATATATTACTGAATCTTTTCAAAGTTCTAACCCCTGAAAGATTTATTCTCTAACATGGATTTGAGAAAAATACAGACCTGAAACCCTACCACAGGGGCCGGCGTGGACGTGCACTTTTTCAATCAGGCTGAGAGAGCTGGAGCAGGGGACATGGAGTCAGAGGAGCTAGGCTCCCTGGCCTCTCCGAGACACAATGCTTTCATCTATACAATGGGACCATCACCTTTTACTACCCACCATGGTTTTGACAGGAAATAATGACAGCACTAATTCCTAAGTACTACTGTCACCATGAGCCCCCCACATCAATTAAGGGAGGTGAAACCCTATTTTCTTCAAGTTAAAAAGGATTCTGTGTGTGTTAAGAGTATCTTGGGGGAGCAGAAGAATTAGACAACAGGCTTTTATTTAAGAGACATTAAGCTCAGAGATATCACTGTGGATCTCAGATGCCCACTGCAATTCCCTCTCCTGGGGACCAAACATTCCATTCCCCACAGTCAGCCAGGACCTTGAACAAAAGCCCATCACCCAGGGAGCCCAGGTACGGTGCCCACTCTGCTGCCAGCGAGCACTCCTGCTCAGCAATCTTTCATCCTTCTGTCCTTAGCTCAGCCAATCCCGCCACATGCCTACTTGAACAGCATCCCAGGGAGTTGACAGGCCCAAGGGCCTTCCCACCTTCAGGAACACGCCTCCACACCACGCTGATGCCCTTCTGTGACTATGTGCTGCCAGTTATCTCTAAGCCCAGACTGACAGAAAGGCATGATTAAGCTTCGCAAGTGGCGCAGCTGAGAGAGCTTTTCTGTGCCCATTGTCCCCCATCCCCCAGTGCTCAGCAAAGTGACTTATTGCTACCTTTGCCCAACATGCACAGAACTCCAACAGCTCACTGATCCACAGTGCAGTCTCCTCTTCCCTCCTGTGTAGCTCCTGGCGGTGAGTGGCAGGAGCCAAAGCACTGGGCACTCACGACAGGATAGGCCCTGTGCCAACCCCTTTCCATCCTAGAAGGTTGTCTGCACACCATAAGCAACTAGCCCAGCAGCTGGAACACAGCCTTCAGATTTTACTGACTGCTCAGCCCTTGCTAGGTTCTGGCCCAAGCACTGAGAACATGGCAGTGACTAGAGTGAGTAAAGGTCTCCCTCTGCTCTTGTGACACCCCTTTCTAGCACAGAACAGACAACAGGTGAGTGAACACATAAACAGCACCCAATGATGATGCCAGGGAAACAATTCAGGAACAGGAGAAAGTGTGAGGAGGGGTAGGCAGAGGAGGCTGCTCAGGGAGGGGACATTCAGGCCAATGTGTAATGATCAGGAGGCAAACATACCACATAGAGCGCACCACAGGTGCAGCAGGAAACAGTGGTACAGAAAGGAGGTGGTGGCTGAAAGTGGGGAGCCAGGGAAAGCAGTAACCGAGGAGGCTCAGAGGAAGGAGGAACCAGGCTGGGGGTCCTGTGGATCTGATAATGAAAATGGCTCTTCCTCTAAGTACTGTGGGAACCACTGAAAAGTCTTACTGTCTTGATGCACATCTCTAAAGAGAGTATAATGCCAGCTACACAGAGAATAAAGCAGATGAGAACAAGCCAGGTTCAGAATGACAGGATTTCAGGAACCTTAAAGCAAGATCTGGCCACGCCCCACAGGGCATAGTGATAAACACCTATAATTCCAGCACTTGGGAGAAGAGGCCAGCCTGGACTACATAGTGAGTTCAAGGCCATCCTGAACTACTTAGTAAGACATTGTCTCAAAAAAAAAAAAAAATCTGGCCACATCAAGAAGGCAAAGATGTCCTTAACTTATAACTCACATGGACAGCTGAGGGCCTTCACTGGTCCAGCTCAGGAGCAGCAGAGTTGGTTCCAACATCAGCCCACATACTCTACCTGCTGATCATCTGAAAAGCAACCTAATATCCCCAGCACACAGGCACATAGGCTGTCACACACATGCACATCGTGGCAGCAGGCCGGGATTGAGTGCATATGCAAACACAGGCACTCTTCTGTTCAAATGGAAGGTAAATTTCTCATTCCCCAGAAAGGTGGGTCTCTGAATTAAAGGAAGAATGGTAGCCATTTTAGTCTCACTGTGGCAATGTATGCACACTTTCATGCTATAGGAGGTGAGAGTAAAGCAGTAAGGACAACTATGTATATGTAAGAAAAGAAAAATTCTTCTCAAATTTTATAAATCAAGGACTTGTTAATTGTTTGGAGATAGAATCAGGCCAGTAACAAACTCTGTTAGTCCTGTGAAGGGCCTCTCTATACCTATGCTGGAAGGGGTATGTAAAGTGTGGAAAGAGCTTTGACCTTGGAATCAGGCAGACCTGGACCGGGCCACTGACCAACTGCCTCCCTGAATCCCCATTTCCTCAACAGTTACATGGAAACCACCACACTCCTCACAGGGTTTGCCTGGGAAGTAGCAAACATTTGGGGAAAGTCAATAAATGCCTACATAGCTCTCCTATCTACCAGTGATGGGAGGTCCAGAATTAGGTTCAAAGGTCACACACAGTTGATAAGGAAGGAAGCCAGCCTTCACCGCTTGATCTGCCCAACTCCAAAAGCATGTCCTTCACCACTGGCCTTAATTACAGATACTCCTCGACTTATAAAAGGCTGTGTCCCAGTACAGGCACCAGAGGTTGAAAGGTCACTACATGGAACATACTCTTCACTGAACCTACCAAAGACCAATGCTGAGCAACATCACTGCAAAGCAAAGCCTGTCCCTCCATGATCTCCTGGTGCACAGCAAGCTACAGCTCACTCCCATTGCCACAAGAATCACATTATCTTCAGCTCACAAAAGATCAAAGTTCAAATACAGTGCCCACTGAATCTATCACTTACACACCTTTATAAAGTTGAAAAATCATAAGCCGAACCACTGAAAATCAAATTCTCTGTGTTCACCAGAAAGGATGAAAAATTTGCCTTCCCTTTTTTTTTTAACCTATTTTTTCCACTTCTAATGTAGAATGGCTTTAGAGTACATACATGTCCTAAAATGTACTTAAGTACAACAAGAAAAAATTCAATTATAACTACAGAGGGGATTTAGTTCAGTGGCAAAAGCACCTGCCTTGCAAGCATACAGTTGTGAGATTGATCCCTGGTACCAAAAAAAAAAAAAAAGAGGACAGAGGGACTGGCACGTGGTAGTGAGTACCTGTAATCCCAGCACTCAGGAGGCTGAGACAGGAGGGTCACCATGAGTTTAAGGTCAGCTATGTAGCCCAAACACCGGGCTACATAGTGAGTTCAAAACCAACCTAAACCACAAGTGAGTTCAAGACCTTGTCTCCAAAAAACAAAGGGGGTTAGAGGTAGTAAAGAAAGAGTTTGGAAAAGGAATCACACAAACAGATAGCAGTGGTATTGCCTGGAGGGATGCGGGATCTACAATTGTCAAAATAAGACTTTGGCTTTATTTGCAATTTTCCACCTCTTCATCAGTAAGCATGCATTTTTGTATTTTCTGTAAATTCATTAAATGGCACAGTGTCTCAGGAGGGTATTTCAGCAGTACCCATGATTGAAAATACAACCTTCAGCCCGGACAGGTCAGTTCCAGTTAAGCAGTAACCAAATCTACAAGTCATAGACATCTGCTCAATATTCACAGCAGCAGAGGTCACTGAGACAGAAATGAGATAGGACATTAGAGCATGACAAAACCTGGCTGGAAAAGTGGGCTGACTTGTTAATTACAATACCCCTTCTGGAGAACTGAGCAGGTTTTCCATAGGATGGCCTAGACCAGACCTTCGCCTGGAGCACAGGGTCTCGACATCACCTCACAAGACCCAAATATACAAGCTCTGGTGGGTTTCCTATAGATTTAGACAGCTTAAAAGAAAGGCAGCCATAAGGAACCATGCTATTAAAACTTTCCAGTGATAGCCCAAGCTGTTTCACAGACGCAGCATGTACTTATATCTTTGCTGTCTCCCTCTTTTTCTCTTTACTCAGCCCAAGACTGCTTTGCAGAGCCAGTTTCTCTCCTGCTCTTCACTTCTACTTTCTCCAATAAACTTTGCCACTGCTTTTTGCTCATTGTTTCATTCAGTTCTTTGTTCCAGACAAAAAGCACCCATCAGGAGAGGCGAGCTGCCTGAACCTGGTAACGGTTTAGTTGGAGAGCCACTTTTTAGAAGCAACCTACCCAATAACAGAAAGGTCCATCATTAAGATATCAGGTAAGGCCAGGCATGGTGGTGCATGTCTGTAATCCCAGCACTCTGGGATAATGAGGCATAAGGATTGCCAAAGTCAGGCCCAGCCTGGGCAACCTATTGATATAACAAGATCTGTCTTAAAAATTTTTCTAAAAAATTTTAAAGAGCAGTGGAGTTGCTCAGTCCAGCAGCTCAGTGCAAAGGCCCTGGGACCATAAAAAACAGAAACATCTGTGTGTTGGGTGGCGTTTATAACAGAACTTTAAATGAGCTTTAAAAAGAACCGTGCCGTTTTACAGGCACAGATACAATGACCTCTCCGACGGGGCTGAAATGGTTTATACAAGGGAGAAGAGGGATGTATACAAACACCGACATGCTTGTGTTTCCACAGAGTTCTTGGGAAAGAATACACTGGGGAGCGTCTGGCACGCGAAGCACGAGCACCGTGCGCGGAGGATTCTTGCTGACTTTCCCGCGTGCCCTGCGCGGGCTGGCGTCTCCACCTCGCTCATGCGCGTGACGCGCGCGCTTCCGACGGTCCCGCCCGTCCGCCCACCCGGCCCGCTCACCGCCGATGATGGTCCGGATGAGCGAGGCGTGCCCGGGGCAGTCCACCAGCGTGACCTGCAGCAGCGCCCCAGCAGGCTCAGCTGCGCCGGGCAGCGGCACCGCGAAGCACGAGAAGCCCAGGTCCAGCGTGATGCCGCGCTCCCGGCTCTGCGGCTGCTTGTCGAAGGCTGCGGTGGACGCAGTGGTGCTCAGCGCCCGGGCCAGCGCCGTCTTGCCGCTGTCTATGTGGCCCAACACGCCCACATTCACGTTCACTCGCCGCCCGGCCATCCCGCCCGCCGCAGGCGCGCCCGCCCCTCGCCCTCCTGGGCCGCGGTCCGACGCGGTAAACGGCCCCCCCGCCTCCCGGTGCCGGCGCACGAGTTCCGGCCCCGAAGTTTCCGCCTTCCCGGAGGGCTCGCTGCCAGCAGGTGCCAGGGGCACCTCTCTGCCGAGGTCACCGTGGGCGGGACCTCTGGCTTACCTGGCTCCGCCCACCTGAAGCTTCAGGAGCCCCGGATTGGACGACGCTTCCGTTCTTCATTCACTTCAAATGCCTGCTGGATACCAGCCACTGCCTACTTAGTCACAGTGCTGGGACACTGTGCCCTGGGGATATCATAGGAATTAGGAGGTATCAGGCCACGTGCAGGAGGACTAACAATTGAACCGGGCCATGCTGAGAGTGAGAAGCCCTCTGAGGAAAATAAAACCACACATAAAGAACTGCAAATAATCAGTCTTCCCAGATTTAAAGACCCAATCCAAAAATGGGCATCTGAGATGAATACACACACTGCTCAGATGAAGAAGTACAAACACCAAATAAATATGTGAAAAAATGTTCAACATCCCTGGTCATTCAAGAGAAACAAATTAAAACAATACTGAGATTCCACCTCACTCTAGAAAGAATGCTATTATTAAGAAATCAATAACAAATGCTGGAGGTGGAGGGAAGAAACCCTTCTGCACTGTTGGTGAGAATGTACTGGTGCAGCCACTGTGGAAATCAGTGTGGAGATTCCTCAAAAAACTATTTTGAGGCAGCTATTCCCTTTCTGGGTATCTCCCCAAAAGAATTTAAAAATCATACTGCAGCAATATATGTGCATCCAGGTTTATAGCTAGATCTTGGAAACAATTTAAATGCCCATTGAGTAAGGAAGGAATAAAAATGATGTAGTATTTTTATACAATGGAGTAGTACTCAGCCATGAAGAAGGATAAACTAGAGACTTTTATAGGTAAATGGATGCAACTTGAGACCATACTCATAAGTGAAATAAATAAGACACACTTGTAAAATTGTATTGTCTCAGTAGTGTGAGGCTGAAATTTGTATATGCATATGTAAATAAAAAAGATAGTTAAGATAAATATACTACTGATTTCTCTGAGTTTAATAGAAAGATTTGTGCAGATATTGTTCAGACAATTGAAAGCAGATGTCTTGTGCTCTGGGTGAATGATTTAGGGATGATAATGGGCAGTGTATGTACCATTGTTGCACCCTGACTGATGTGTTTTAAATTTTTGTTTTAGTTTTTTTCTTTTTTCTTTTCTTTTTCTCATTGAAGTAAAAGATATTTGAAAAAATTAATTAATTAAACGATGTCCAAAGATGATTCTAAAGAAGTCTAGAGAGATGCAGTCATGAGCTACACAGGGCTGCCTGGGGCCACAGGACTGGCAGAACACACCCCAGAGCCTTCAGTAGGGCATGGCCTTGCAGACCCTTGGTTTTGGACTCTAACTTCTAGGCTGATAAAATAAATTTCTGTTTTTTTAAGTCAAAAAAAGAAAGAAAAAGAAAAGAAAACCATACATACAGCCCATAATTCCAGCTACTTGGGAGGCTAAAGCAGGAAGACAGTGTGTTTCCAGGCCAGCCTGGGCAACTTAGCAAGACCTTGTCTCAAAAAACAAAGCAAACATGCACAAAAAAAAAAAAACCAAGGATAAAAAGTACTTAAGTGCTAGGGGAAATAGCTACCTCTCAGACTGAGGTTCTATTGGTGGAGAAGAGTCAGTCATGGTGAATTCTGGGAAAGACTGGTAAAGAATACAAAGGACAGTGTCACCTCTGATTTGAGTTGTTGCCCTGGGGGCTGTAGCCTGGTCTCAGGAAGGGCTGGGCTCCTAGCTGTGTGTAAAATGTGCTGTGGGTGTGCTAGAGTCCATCTGAGGAGAGTCACAGAAAAGATTACCACGTACACTCAATTATCAAGTCCCAAAAGTAGGGGTCTGTTCAGACCAGGTGGGGAGCTCAAAATAGAGAAGTCATCTGGGTCTACAATGCCTTGGGTAGGGACAAGTCTGTCCTCTATAAAGAAAGAAACCACCATGTAGTTCCAGCCAGCAATTACCAGGCAGGAGTACTAGCCTTCATTTTCTGACCTTTCCAGTTTTTTCAAGAGAAAAATCTTTCCAGTTTTTTCAAGAGAAAAGATGTCTATATGAAATCTCACCTTTTGCTCTTTGCTGACTAATTTAATTTTCAATTTAAACACCACCGTGGCCAAAGGCAAAATTCACTGACTTATGCTTGACAGCCAGTTTGCTTTCTGTGATAAGCCAGGCCATATACTTTTGGAAAGTGCTGTCTGATGTCCAGGATCTGCACTGAGGTCCCTAGCCATCTGAATTTGTTTCCCCCAACTTCATCTGTTGAAGTTCTGCTCCCCAATGGGATTGATGATATTTGAAGGTGGTGCCTTAGAAAGGTAATTAAGATTAGATGACATCACAAGAATGGGGCCCTAGTGATTGGATTAGTGCCTTTTTTTTTTTTTTTTTTTTTGTACCAGAGATCCAACTCAGGGCCTTGCACTTACCAGGCATGCACTTATGTAGCTAAGCTATATCCCTGGCCCAGTTAGTGCCTTTTTAATAAGAGGCCAGAAGGGTTGGGGATGTAGTTCAGTGGTAGGGTACTTGCCTAGCATGCCCAAAGCCTTGGATTTAATTCCCTATACTGCAAAAATTAAATTAAATTTTAAAACAAATATGGAAGTCTAGTTAACAGTATGTATGCCAGAGTATTCAGGAGGAAATATACTATTTCTCTAACTTTAAAACCCATCCCAAAAAAATTCTGATTAAGCTGGGTACCATAACATGTACCTGTCGTCCTAGATAAACAGAAGCTGAAACAGGATTACTTGAGCCCAGGAGCTTGAGGTCCAACCTGGGCAACATAGCAAGACTCTACTTCTAAATAAACACCAACATGGACTAGGGGTATACCCTGATTATAGCATACATGCCTAGTACAAAGCCCTAGGTTTGATCCCTAGCAGTGCAAAAACAACAGAACAAAACACCTAAATCAATGAATGGGGAGAGGACTGGCTAGATAGACACATACATGATGCAATAACAGAATCTGGATGATAGGTATATGTGAGTGTTCATTGTAAAATGCTCTAAATAGTACAGTACTTTTAGACATTTTCACAATAAAGTTCTGGGGGGAATGAAAAATAGTCTACCTTAAAAATAAAAAGTTACCGTTCTCTAACCTTATCCATATTTACAAAACTTAAAAAGTTCCAGAAACTGCACATTTTCTGACAGTTCTCAGGAAGTAAATCACGGGCTAACACAAGAGGAGTCTGGCTTCAGCTACACTGCTGCTTCCCACAAGCACTTTCGTATTTTACTGCAGAAAGATTAATGTGCTTGATTACCTGATACACCATGTGATGAATGGCTTATCCTCTGCATTGCCTCTTGAACAACTGAAGAGTTCTGAATTCTGAGACAAGCTTGTCCCCAAGAGCAACAGGTAGAGGGTTGGAGACTCAAAGATTTCCCATTGACAAGTGGGATGTGGTGGTACACACCTGTAGTCCCGGCACTCTGGGTGGATGAGGCAGGAGGATCACAAATTCAAGCCCACCTTGGGCAATTTAGTGATCAACAAGACCCCATCTCCAAATAAAACAGGGCTGGGGCCATACCTCAATGCAAAGGCTGTGGGCCAGTTCAATTCCCCAATACCACAAGCAAACAAAATCAAGTTTGAGCCCAGCCTTAGCAAGAAACTGTTTCAAGACTGAAAGATAGCTCAGTGTGATGGCTCTAGATTCAATTTCCAGAACAACAACAACAAAATTCTCAGTGACAGGACGGTGTGACTAATTGGACGGGCAATGAGAAAGAAGGAGATTCTAGAATGATCTCTGCACTGGTTTGGACAAGTATCCTGCAAAGCTCTATCTGTTAGAGGGTTGGTCTCCAGCCAAGGGGCACTACCCGTGATGGTGGAATCTTTAAAAGGTGGGGCCAAGAGGGAGGACATTCAGTCACAAGGGGGGGGGTGTGGTGTTGAAGGTGCTCCCAGCCCTTCCTTCTCTTTTGTCTGCTGCCTGGACCTGCTGTGCTGCTTTGCCACAGGCCCCAAAGCAATGGGCTCACTATGGACAGAAACCTCCAAAGCTGTCAGCCAAAACAAACCTTCCTGGTTTCTAAGCGGTTACAGAAAGCTGACTCAGTCTCCAAATTTCCAACTTTGAATCTTCATTCCTTTTTGCAGTACTCAGGACGGAACCCAGGACGTGTGCAATGGACTACATCTCCAGTCCTTTTATATTTTGACAAAGGGTCTTATTAAATTGTCCAGAGTGGGCTTCAGTTTTGATCCTCCTGCCTCAGCCTCCCAGACATATGCCACCATCCTTCATTTACTTGGTTTTCCAAGAAAGACTGGTTGACCACCTGCTGTACCTGGGTACTGTTCTTTGTGGGCTTACATTAGTGAGTAAGAGAAATAGTATTTAAGTGTTTTAGGTGAAATGCACACTTGAGAGGCTGAGGCAGAAGGAGCACCATGAGTTCAAGGCCATCCTGGGCTACATAGTGAGTTCAAGTTCAGCTTGAACTACATAGAAAGACCCTGTCTCAAAAAGAGAAGGAAAGAAAGAAAGAAAGAAAGAAAGAAAGAAAGAAAGAAAGAAAGAGCTAGGTGACATGGCTTCTGGAAGATAGAAGGAGGATTCTGCAAAGCGGAGCTGAGGAAGGGAAAGTGATAGAGGAGTACACTGGGCCAAAGGAAAAGCAGGGTCAGGGGCAGGGCAGCACAGGGGAAGATACCATGTGCTCTCCTTACCCTGAAAACCCCCCTGGAAGTACAGTTTAGCCTGGTGATGTGGGCACTGAAGTGCCAGGGCAGATGCTAAGGCCAGGAGACTATCCTGAGAAAGTAAGACAGCCAGCCATGATGGTGCACTCCTGTAATCCCAGCACTCAGGAGGCTGAGGCAGGAGGATTGCCATGAGTTTAAGGCCAGCCTAGGCTATATAGTAAGTTCAAGTTCAGCCTGGTCTATATAGCAAGACTGTCTCAAAAAAAAAAAAAAAGAAAAGAAAAAGAAAGCAGAATCTCAGTAATATTGAGATTTGTATTGTGACATTACCCAGGCACCTCTTCTTGTGTGGGATCTAGTTAGCTGTACGGCCTGCTCAGCATCGTTGGACCAGACTAATGCAAACTGTTCTTTGTGATCCAACCAACCCCACACCATTACTGCCCAGCAGCTGCTTACCCATGGGCTCTGTTCCTTACAAGCTTTACCTGAACTTATATAGATAGAAGAACATAGCAGATGGCCTTGGGAGTATGGCTTCTCTTGCTCAGTATAGTGTAGCTGAGATGAATCCATCATGCTCATGGAACTGCAGGGTGTGTTCCTTTTTATTGCTGTATAGTAGTCCATTCTCTGGATGCATGGTCATATATTGACCCATTCACTTGTTGCATGACATCTGAGTTGCTTTCAGTTTGGGGCTATTATGAATAAGACAGCTCATGACATGTTTGAGCGTGAACAGAACTTTCAACCAGGTTAAACACTTAGAAGTGGGATTGTGGGGTCACATGACCAGTGTACTTTCACTTTGTTAGAAATGGCCGGGCTGTTTTCCAGAGTGGCTGGACCATTTTACATCCCCCTAGCAATGCGGGAGAGTTTCATTTTCTCAGTGAGTATGAGTGTAACACTATTTGACATTGCAAAGAGTTTTTTTTTCTTTTCTATGCATGTGTGTGTGTGTGTGTGTGTGTGCACGCGAGTGTGTTTTACCAGGAACTGAACCCTGGGCCTTCACACTAAACTACATCCCCAGCCCTTTTTTTACTTTCTCATTTTTGAGACAAAGTCTCCCTAAATTGCCCAGGCTGGGTTCCACTTTGCAATCCTCTGGCCTCAGCCTTTCAGAGTGCTGGAATTAAGAGGCAGAAGCCATGGAAGCCAGCTTGCTTCTTCATTTTAGCCTTTCTGGTAAATATATAGTGGTATCCTGCGACTTTCAGCTTCTAACAGGTCTCCCTGCTTCTACTCTTGATCCTCAGCTTCCCATCCTCCAGGGCAGCCAGAGCGAGCCTTTCAGACACCTGGGGCCGTGCTGCTCTTGTCAAAGCCCTGCGCCATCTCCTCTTGCACAGGGCAAGGACACACATCCTTGTAGTGGTGAGGTGGCAGGCAGTCAGCCACCCCAGCGCCGGGCCCTCCTCTCATCACACCCCCTTTTCCTGCCCCCTCCAGCCACTCTGGGCCTGCTGTGCCCCTAGAGCCTCCTGGAATGGCTCATTGGAACATCTCCTTGGTTCATCTTTACTTCTCACTTCTGCCGGAACACAGTGCTTGGGCAACCGCCTAGAAAGACACCTCCCCCGCCAATCTCCCTTACCGTCCTCATTTTTCCTTCGCACGTATCACCCCTTAACACACGTTCGGAATATGTTCATTATTACTGTCTCCCCCCAGCTGTTTGACCTTCGGCTGAATCCCAGCGTCTAGCACAGTGCCTGTAGGGGGTGCTTATCTAGAGGGAAGAAAAGAGGGGAACATTTTCTTTGAGATATATTAGTAATTCTTTTTTTTTTTTTATCAGTACCAGGGATCGAACTCACGACCACGTGCTTGCAAGGCAGACACTTATGCCGCTGAGCTAAATTCCCAGCCCCAAGATATATTAGTAACTCTGAAAAAAAAATTTTTTTTTGAGATAGGCTCTCTCTATGTATCCTGGGCTTGAACTTGTGGCAGTTCTCCTGTCTCAGCCCTCAGTGCTGGGATCACAAGCAAGTCCCATGGCGCCAGGCCACAGTTTCTCCATTTTTATTTTTAAAATTTATTATTATTATTATTATTATTATTGTTGTTGTTGTTGTTGTTGTTTTGGTGCTAGGGATCGAACTCATGACCTCACACTTGCCAGGCAGAGCTAAAGCTGAGCTGAATTCCAGCCTCTCTATCTTTAAAGTGGGTGGACACAGTAGTTCCTGACAGAGTCGTGAGGTTTCAGTGAGTTGGTTTTTCCATAGCAGTGTCTGCTCTATGCTAAGTATTGTATCAGTGTTCATTAAATTTTAAAAAACCTAAGAAAGACATTGGGGCCAAGCTTGTTTCCAGGGCTCAGAGGACAGGGTACCTGTCTTTCTTTCTGTCCCACCTTCTCAGTCACCTCCACTTTCAGGCTGTCTCTGTCCTCAGTGTGACAAGATGGCTGATGGAAGCCCCAAGTTACAGCCTCAGTGACTCCACAAATCTCCAAATAGAGTTTCTTTGGCTCAAGTGATGCCATGTACCCAGGTACCAAGAGGGAAATACTGTGTTCTGCCTGGCTAGGTGTGAGTCATAAACCCACTCCGAGAACCAGGAGGAAGGCAAGTGCGGTGGCACAGGCCTATAATCCCAGCACTTTGGGAGGCTGAGGCAGGAGGATCTCAAGTTTGAGTTCCACCTGGGCAGCCTGTCTCAAAATAAAAATTAAAAAAAAAACAACAAAAAGGAGGGCCTGGGACTGTAACTTAGTTGTAGAGAGCTCCTGGGTTTGATTCCCAGTCACACACACACACACACACACACACCTGAAGGAACTAGGAAGGATGGAGAGGCTGGACCACTGCCTGGGAGAAATGGAGCTGCTGCAGCAAAATGCAGGCCTCCTCATGCTTCTTCCTGTGCGCTTTCTCCTAGCACCTCCGGCTCAGAGTCTAGTTTGCCCCCACGTTATTGCCCACCCATTCACATGGGCTGAGGGCTACCTTGAGCTCTCAGCCCTGGCCTGGCACAGGCGAAGGTGCCATGTAGCTGCATCTTGAGCAGGCCCCACAAATGCAGCCCAGGCAGGCACCCTCCCCTCAGCACCCTCCCCAGCCCTGCACGGTTCCCCTGGCTGCGCACAGTCCCTGGGAGCGGCAAGGCTGGGAAACAGCCTGCAGAAGTGTGATTATCTGGGATTTGTTCTTAATGTTAATAGGATGCTGGTTCCTTTCTGTTTCTTTAATGCCATTTTGCACTCAGGTAGTTCAAAGTTCTTTACAAACAGCCAGTAATTAATTCAACTTCATTAAGGACAATTAATCCGGGATTAATTATAAATTTGCCCAGAGGAAGTTATTATACTTTGCTCTTTGATTTGAGTTTTGGCTTTAAAGGTTCTTTCAGGAATGAAATGGAAATTTCCCTTTCCTCCAAGGAGCCGCCTGGCAGGCGACTGTGTTAACCGTGTGCTTTCCCCACAGTGGTTCTCGGCAACCTCAGCTCACAGGAATCCAGGCTTCACACTCAGCTCCCCGACCTCCTCAGCACCAGAGACCTGCTAGTGCCTTGCTGAGCCAGAGCACAAGGAAGCCTGGCCAGCAGCAGAAATGTACCCCCTGCCATTTCTAAACAACCTGAAGTACCTCACACACACTGTGTGACATCACCACGGTTTTCATTTACAAAATGAAGATCACAGTATTTCATGGGAACAAAGCTGGGTATGGTGGCACACATCTATGATCTTAGCACTTGGGAAGCTGAGGCAGGAGGATCATGAGTTCTAGGCCAGTCTGGGCTACATAGTGAGTTCAAGGCTGGTCTTACACTATACATAGAGACTCTGTATCAAAAAAAATCAAACTAAATTTCATGGATCAGTGTGGTTTGTAGCAGTCAGTGCTACATCTTCATTCCCCTTGGAGGCTTTTTGGCTCTTTTCCCCAAGGTTATGCCCAAGGTTATGAGAGGATGACCTCCCAGGGTTGACCTGAGGCTCAGGTCCAATCCTCAGCACCACAGCTATTGTTTTGGATCAATTTGGCCCAATCAAAGGCGGCCCTAGGGGCTGGGGATTCAGCTCAGAGGCATGAGCACTTGCCTGGCAAGTGTGAGATACTAAAAAAAAGAAGAAGGCCCGGGACTTTTCTCCAGGGCATGTAATATAAAATTATGCTCTCCACTGCTAACTAAGCCTGGAGAGGACTGGACTGCAGCTCCGTGGTAGAGCACTTACTTAGCTCATGTTGGACCCCAGGTTCCAGCCCCAGCATAACAATACAAAATTTAAAAAAATAAACAAGATTGGCATAGTGGCACATGCCTGTAATCCCATTCTGCACAGAGTCTCACTATGCAACATAGACTGGCCTTGAACTCACTATGTAGCCCATGCCTGTGAACCCATTCTGCTAAGGCAGGAGGGTCACTTCCAAATTTGAGGACAGCCTGAACTATATAGTGAGACTTCATCTCAGAAATTCAACACCCTCCCAGATAAAAATAAACAAATGAAAATAAAATCTGAAGACTACAGGCCTGGGCTAAGAAAGGCCACTGGAGAGAAGACTGGCTAGGATTGAATAATGGCTCCCTAAGGACATTCCATGATCCTGTTACCTTAAATGGGAAAAGGAATATGTGATCAGATTATGGGTCTTGAGATGGAGAGGTTGCTCTGGGTGATTTGGGTGAGTTCAGTGGTATCACAAACAGACCTCAGAAGAGAGAGGTCAGAGAGTCAGATCCAGAAAAATGACAAGACTAGTCATAAAAAAAGAAGGGAAAGAGAAAGAAAAAAAGAAAGACTGGTTAGGCATGGTGCCACATGACTGTCATCCCAGCACTTGGGAAGCTGAGGCTGGAGAATCACCATGAGTTCAAGGGCAGTCTGGGCTACATAGAGAGTTCAAAACCAAGGTAAGCTATAAAGTGAGACCATATCTCAACAAAGAGGGAAAAGAAAGAAAGAAAACAGGCCCAACCACTACTGTTGGACATGGAAGGGACAGTGGAAGGCAAGAAGGCTGAGTGTCTGGAGGCTGTGGCTGTGATGAGCTCACCAGGCTGGCCACGCAGACAGATACCCTCTCAGGACTTAATTCATAACTGCGACCCACTAGAGATACAGTCTTTGTGTCTTTCTCTACTCTCACACTTTTTCAGCAGCATGTGGAACTCCTCTCTTTCCCAATCTTAGCAACCAGGTGCACCCTAAAATCCCCAGCATCCTCTGCATCACATCTTCAGGAACAAGCAGGATGGAGGGAGAGGCTGTCGGGATCACTGCAAATGGCAAAAGGCAAACGCTCTGAGATCCTTCATGTGTTTCCATTTCTCTCTCTTTTGTTTGGTGATACTAAGGATTGAACCCAGGTCCTTCTTACTGAGCTATAGCTCCAGTCCCTTTTTTGTTTTATTGTGAAGCAGGATCTCTTTTTAAAAAATCCTATTCTCCTTTCTGTTTCATTCAACACTCCATTTAAAAAGCCCTGCTTCAATTCTGGTGTTTTTTTGTGTGTTCCAGGGATCAAACTTGCAACCTCATGCTTGCCAGCAGGCACTTATGCCACTGAGCTAAATCCCCAGCCCAATTCTGGTGATTCATTGCTCAGTTTCATTTTTACTGTCACCAGATCAGAAGCACCCATCTTTGTGTCAGTGAGAAGCCAACTTTGACCTTTTTCTGTTTAAATCTGGGTCAAGTACACCTAGCATGACACTAATCTTCCACGCCACGTCTAAGTGTGTATTCAGTGGTGGCTAGTACCCTCGGGATGCTCTGGGGGGGCTGAGGGCATAGATCACTGGTATGGTGTATTGGGCATATGTCAGGCCCCTGGGTTCAATCCACACTCCAAGAAATGAAAATGATAAAACACTGTGGAACCATCAGTGATATTTATTCCCAGAATTTTGTTATCTGAAACACAAACTGTTTCCATTGGTCATAGCTCTCCTTTGCTGCTGACTTCCAGTTCCTCACTGCAACCTTCACATGGGTTTCTTTTTTAATTTAACTTAATTTAATTTATTTGAGACAGGTTTCACTATGTAGCACAGACTGGCCTTGAACTCACTATATATCCCAGGCTGGCCTTGAACTTGCAGTGATCCTGCCTCAGCCTGCTGAGTTCTGGGATGACAGGTATGCACCACCACGCCCAGCACTGCATGGGTTTCGTGTAAATACAGTCATAGGCTATTTACTCACCATAACATCTTCCTGACTCACATGTGCTGTACCATGTATTCAGAATGTTATTTCTTTTTCCACAGAGAGATATGACGCCATTGGAGGGAGACATCACGTTTTATTTAGCATCATCTGTTGATGAATAGTTGGGTTCTTCACACCCTTTGGCCCTCGTGACGCTAATTCCTTTGGTTTTGGAATGGTAGAGGAGTTGTTGGGTCACATGAGAAGTCTACCTTTAACATTCTGAGGAGCCAACAAACTTTTTCATGGCAGCTATGCTATGACCCATTCCCATCAGCAATGTACAAGAATTCCAATCCCTCCCCTTGTTCTTTCCAACTTTGCCATTTTCATTTCTCCTTTCCAATGTTGGCCACCTTGGTGGGTGTGTGGTAGTATCCCTGGTGGTTATGACTTTCATTTCCCTAATGACTAGTGAAGTGGAGAGTCTCTTCATGTGTCTGACAGCCACTTGTACATCTTTTTTTTGGAGAAACGCCTAAAAAATCCTTTACCCACTTTAAAATCGGGTTGTTAGGTTTTTTTTGTTTGAATTGTAGCTCTTCATATGTTAGATATTAAACCCTACCGGATTCAAGATTTGTAAATATTCTCCATGCTGTGTTCTTTCACTTGCTTAATAGTACTCTTTGATGCACAGAAGTTTTCAGAGTCCAACTTACCTACTTTTTCTTTTGTTGCCCCCCTTACTAGGATCATGAGTTCAAGGTCCTGCATAGTGAGCTCAAGGATGGCCTGCACAGTGAGATCCTGTCTCAAAACAAACAAACAAACAAAAAAAAGCAACCACAAAATCCCTGGCTTCTCACTGTGTTGTGTGGCATCCTTGACTTTTGAGCCAGCAGATTCAGGACAGTATAAGAGTGAATTCATGCTGCATTGGGCTGGGAACTAGAGACTGAGAAGTAGAAGATGTTGAATGAGAACTTTGCTAGGAAAAGGCTAAAATCAAGACAAAGGAAAGGCAGAAGGTGGCTTCTGAGACGTGGCCTTAGGTATGTTTGCTATCTGGAGCTCAGTGAGTAGAAAGGAATATCTTGGCTGTGAGGAGTCATGTGGGCCCCTGAATCATGTTACAAAGAGAGTGCAGTAGTGCCTGGCACACAGCAGCATCTTAGTGAAGAGACCAAGGTTTCTTACCCTTTTCACATAGAATTTATATGGATTCCCAGACTCCCTTGCAGCTAGCCACAGCCATTTTATTCTATTGGGCTGGGAGTAGAAATGATGGTATAAATTTTGGGTCAGGATTAAAGGGAAAAAGAATGTCCTTTTCTTCCTTTCTCCTTCTTGCTGCTGCAGATTTGGAGCTTGACAGGGGAGCTGAGCAGCCACCTTCCATAACATGGTAGAAGATGTGGGGGCGGGGATGCAGAGCAACACCACAGGTGCCATGGGTCCTCCTTGGGTGGCAAGCCAGTCCATCTACTAGAATGCTGCTTGAACTTCGTGTGAGAAAAAGTAACTTGTCTTTTGTTTTATCCACTAGTATTTTGCTTCTTTTGAGACAGGATCTCACTATGTAGCCCAGGTTGGATTCAAACTTGTGGTGAGGGCCAGGGATTTAGCTCAGTGGCACAAGCACCTGCCTGGCAAGCATGAGGCCATGAGTTTGATCCCTGATACAAAAAAAAAAAAAAGTTAAATTGGCTCAAACTTGTGGTGATCCTCCTGCCTCAGCCTCCCTAGTGTTGGGATGACAAGTGAGTGCCACCACTCCCAGATCTTATGCTGTTCTTAGCTTTGGGATGGATGGAGGCTAGTGATCTGCTTAGTGATACTAAATTTACTAGGTTTACTTAATGTTCACAAGCATGTTGGGTCAATACAAAGGTTGTAGGAAATGGCTCTTACAGGACCTAAACTGGCCTGAGTTAATGCTGGCTCTTTTTTGTTGTTGTTGGTTTGGGTTTTTTGAGAGACAAGGCCTTGCTATGCAGTTCAGGCTGGCCTTGAACTCACCATATAGTACAGGCTGACCTCAAACTCTTAATGATCCTTCTGCTTCACTCCCCCCACCAAATGCTGGGATTACAGATGTATATCACCGTGTCCCACTAATGCAGGCTGTTGACCTATAACCTTCCTTCTCCTCAGTCACCATTTTTCAGTCAGCCAAGGTCAAGCAGGCTGCAGGGTCTTCAATGCAGATGTGGTTTCTTCAGAGAACTCCCACTCACAAGTAGTTCATGCAATTACTGGACACATGTCCTTCCCTGGCATGGCTTTTCAGTCCTCAAGGATGGAAACTATCTGGCTCAAAACATCTTAAGCCCTGAATTAAATGTCACATTACACCGTAAGCAAGGCGAGGCTGGATGCAGAAGATGTAAAGGATTTCATCAAGAATCTCTTTCTGTCAACTCTACTTTCCTTTGTGTTGGTTTTGTTCGAGGTGGAGTTTCCCAGGAAATGCAAAGATAGCAGCAGCCTGAAAACCCAGTTCCTCTTTCTGATCTCTCAGGTAAGTCACAAGGTTTGGAGCATTGCTGACTGGTTGCTCAAGGTCCTGATGCCATTGCATGTGTGGAGAGATGAGATGCTTTGTGGGGCCAGGTTAGGATCATACTCACCCTGACACAGCTAGCTGTGGGTCACCCAAGCTACTCAGGACACCAAGAGGGGAGAGAATAGTTCACCAACAAAATCAGAGTTATTGCTGCTGGAAGTGGGCTGCACACCACCCAGAGGAAGTCACCTCTGTCCCCTACTGCAGGCCTCCCCTGCCTTTATCACTGTGTGTCCTGTATTCTGACCTGCTGCATGGTTGGCTCTGCAACTGGGCACAGCATCTTCCACATAGCGCTCTGCGTCACTCATTTGGACAATCTGTAACCTTGGTCCTTCCTCAGACCTCGTTTTCCTCACTGGTAAAATGAGACCACTACGCCAGATCTGTGAGCTCTGAATGGTTCCTTAGCAGCAAAAATGAAAGCTCCGGTGGAAAGGCCCTACAGCCCCATTCCCACTCTCAGCCTTCCTACTCCTCCCATTCTGGCCACGAAAGAGATCTGTAACTGCGGTTTTGAAAGCTCTGAATCAAATGGTTTGAGGATGTTCTATGGCTTTAAAATTTTCACTCCTCTTCCATTTTCTGGCTAGAAGATCCTTCTCTTTGTGCCACAAAAGACAAAGGTTGGGGCTTACACTAACTGTGAAAATGTTTCCACTGCCCCAACCCCCATTGTGAATACAGTTAATTCCATAGAGCACCTCGCTTTGACCAAGAGGTGGTGAAAAGAATTTCTTCTTGTCTAAGGGTCAACCAGGAAGAAGTCAATGAGCACCAGTAATCCCAACACTCAGAAGGCTAAGTGAGGCAGGAGGATCTCTCCTGGTTACAGGCCAGTCTGGACTACATAACGAAACCCTGTTTCAAAAAGACAAAAAAATCAACAATAAACGTTAAAGCTCAAGCTCCAAACCTCACTTCATCATCAAAACAGGCAGTAACTTGTGATGACGGCCACACGTTTTACCTAATGGAAAGGCTGGCACTATTAAGAACCTGGTTAGCTACCAACTCAGGTCGGAGCCCTAGGCCACATCTAGTCCCCAGTTCTCTCCGCGATTTTCCCCGGCAGGAAGCGTTGGCTGTCGGGGAGCCAACCCAGGACACAGACGGAAGTGAGTGGGCGGGACTCACGCAGCTATGATGGGTGCAGCCATAAACCAATGGAGGGCAAAGGTGTTCCCGTTTCCGCCAATGGAGCGCCGACAGAGGCGGGACTTTATGTAACGCCCTAGTAACGGCCGCATGGTAACCCCGGCGCGGTGCGTTCTGTACTTGCTCCTGGTTTTCCACGCTGGTTTGGGCTCCACGCATCTGTAAAATGAAGATAGAAGAGGTGAAAAGCACCACGAAGACGCAGCGGATCGCTTCCCACAGCCACGTGAAGGGTCTCGGGCTGGACGAAAGCGGCCTGGCCAAGCAGGCGGCCTCAGGACTCGTGGGCCAAGAGAACGCGAGAGAGGTGTGGCCGCGACCAGGAGTTGGGAGCGTGAGCGGGCGGGTTGCGCGCCAGGGTCCCCAGGCGTTGTGGGGGCATGGAGACAGCGCGGGGAGCGGGGGCGAGCAGGGCGCTTCTGGAAGGCTGGGCCACTGGGGACGACCCCGCCGCAGTCCTCATTGATGGAGCCCTGGAAACTAGATATAGGGGAGCCCTGGGAACTAGATGTAGGGGAGCCCTGGGAACTAGATATAGGGGAGCCCTGTTCTCCCAGATCTTGCGTTCCCGCGTGGCGAGAGACAGCGAGTAAACACAGGCACGCCAGCAAACGATTGTTTTATCTCGGTGCTAGTCTGTTCCTACAGACCTTTGTCGCATGGTAAAGGAGTTGGACTTCATTGTGAACGCATTGGCAGACTCCGGAGTTATGGAGGAGGGAATCGACTAAGTTGAAAAAGTTGACTTCGGTTCTCCGGGTCTGGGAGCTGAGGGAGAGAAGTAGGATTTACGGAGAGGAGCAATCAGTAGTTAAGTCTGCTTTTGTAGTGGGCCAGTTCATCGCCCATTTTATTTTTTTGCAGATGAAAAAATTGAAAAAAATTGATGGAGAGGTTACTTCTCTATCAGTTGCCACTCAGTGCATGTTGATAAAGCTGAGATTTGTACTCAGACGCATTTCCGGGCCCCATACCCGCTTTCTAGGTGATACACAGCTGTGAAGGAGCTTGCCGTACTTTGATCTCAGAGCCATTACCCTTGGCCTCTGGTGAGGCCTAGTAGCTACAGGGCCCTTAATTTAATACAAGTTGAAGACGATTATTTCTGCAACTCTTGCTAACAGGGCCAAAGAGATGCCTCTTTTTTGTTTTTGTTTTTTGAGACAAGGTCTTGCTATGTAGTTCAGATTGGCTTTGAACTCACTATGTAGCCCAAGCCCACTTTCAACTCACAATGATCTCTCTGTCTCACCCTCCAAGTGTAGAGATTACAGGTGTGTGTCATTACAGCTAGCTGTTTCCATTGTCTTGTTTTTCATCTGCAGTCCACTTGTCCCTTCTCTACTTTTATATAACTTTTCAACTTTTTTTTTTACCCGAAGTTGAAATGCTTTTTTTAAAATTCGGTTTTCCAATATGAGATCTCACTGTGTAGTTTAGACTGGCCTTGAACTCACAGCCTAATGATCCTCCTGCCTAAGTCAAGTGCTGGGATTACAGATGAGTACCACATGTCTGACTGAAACACTTTTATAGTAAATACTCATGGAGCTGAATTTTACAGTTAACATTTTACTGTGTGGCTTTATCATATAACTTCATCTATCCATCTCCACTCCACTTTCCCACTTCAAAGGAAACTGCATACATCAGTGTACATTAACTCTAACCCTTTAGCATATATGTCACTACTATGAACTCCTGTGTCCAGACAAATAGTATGACTTAACAGTGGTTTAGTAACTGGGTCTGAAGTCGTTTAAGTTGGTAAGTGGTAGAGCCAACGTTTAGACTCCAGTTTTTGGGACTCCATGCTCCTAACTCTGGTGCCGTATGCCTCTGACCCACCTCTGCTATGAGGTTCTTGTATGACTGTTTACATCAGTAGCCTCTCTGCTATTTACTGCTTTCATGTGAAAAATAAGGTTGTTAGAATCGGTGATCTTACAGGCCCTGCCAGTTTTTCTGTCAGAATTCTTAACATATCTTACTGAAGGAGAATGAATGGAAGAGTTCTCAGTCCGACAATCCAGTACATAGCCACATTTTAGAAAATCTCTTCACCCTTTTTGGAGGAGGCGTAGCGCCAATGTGAAGGGTCACCGGACAGACTGCAGAGGGTCTTTTATTTGGAGAAGTCTTAGAGGGGCTATTCAGGGCTCTGTCTTTGCTAGATGAAGCAGAAATGGAACAGAACACAATCTCATTGCTTGAACTTTTTTTTTTTTTTTGATACTGGTTTTTGAGGGCTATTTGTGGAACCAAGGTGTTTTCCAGTTCATGGGGGACAGGATGGAGGAGATGTAACACCTTCACAGGAGCCTTTGGTCACTGGGGTGCAGTGTGATCCCTGTGTAGTGACAACACTGTGGCCTTGCTTCACACACAGAAAAACACCTTTCAGATTGTCATACTTTCAGTTATTAAATCAGTCTAACAGATCTTGTGTTGTGTAGTTATAGGCTGGAGGTGCTCAGTAAATACGACTTCCTCAGTCTTTTTTGCAGTCCAGTATTCTATGATACATGAAGACTGGTAACCCACTTATGGATCTGGGGTATGTGTGTTTATGCATATATACTGTAACTGGCTTAATAATCAGAATAGATTTAAAATATATAAGTAGATGACCAAGTAATTGAGTCCTGAGGATTCATGAGGTGTTTGATGATTCTCATGGTGGCATGAATTTAAACCTCATGGTCGGGGGCCAGATATTTAGCTCAGTAGCATAAGCACTTGCCTGGCAAGCGTGAGGTCATGAGTTCAATCTCCAGTACCAAAAAAAAAAAAAAAAAAAAAATTAAACGTTATGGTCAGTATTTGCTTTACAGGCTCCACTAATGGCCAAGTATACTTTATCGTAGGTTCTTCTCTTTCTCTCCCTCTCATCCCCTTCTTTCTCCTTCCTCCATTTCTCCACCTGTCCCCTTCTCTTCCTCCTCTTCCTTTTTCTACTCTCCTACTTTTCCTTCTTTCTTCTTTTTTTTGGCCTCTTTCATATCTCTTTTTTTTTTTTTAAATTTATTTAAAGAGAAACATGGAAAGGGTAGAGATAATACAGAATTTTAAAAAAAGATAAACAGTAAGAAATCACTAGTTGATAAATTACATATTGTCCTCTTAGAAATAGTTGTTCAAGTTACAGAATTAAAGCATGCAAAGTAGATAGTCAAACAGTGAGACTGTAAACAGCTACGCATGCATGAGTCTCTACATGTATTTCTATAAACTTAAAGCTTTAAAATCTTACTGAGATAAAGTAAATAATACCTAAATAAGTATCATGTCTGAGGATTTAAAGACTCATTTTTTTTAATTTAAAGAGAAACAAGAGCATGTAAAGGGTAGAGGTAATACAGAATTCAAAAAAAAAAAAAGATAAACAATAAGAAATCACTAGTTGATAAATTACATATTGTCCTCTTAGAAATAGTTGCTCAAGTTACAAAATTAAAGCATACAAAGTAGATAGTCAAACTGAGAGTATAAACAGTTACGCATGCATGAATCTCTGCATGTATTTCTATCCTTTCTATATTGGAAGAACAAAACTTAGCAAGACAAAACAAAACAAATTCCTATAAAAACATGAAACCAAAAAGTCGTATAAAACCATAGTAC
>PVLA01000682.1:406637-483243 GCA_004027455.1 Hydrochoerus hydrochaeris | reverse complement strand
TTAGCCCCTTTGTCAAATATCAGGTGGCTGAGTGTCTTTGTAGTTGTGCTTGCATCTTCTAATCTGTTCCATTGATCCTCAGGTCTATTTCTTTGCCAATACCATGCTGATTTTTATCACTGTGGCTTTATAGTACTGTTTCAAGTCAGGAATTGAGATGCCTCCTGCCTTGCCTTTGTTGCCCAGAACTGCCTTTGCTTTTCTAGGTTTCTTCTGTTTCCAAATGAATTTTAGGAGTTTTTTCTCTAGATCTGTGAGGTATGTCAATGGTGTTTTGATTGGGATTGCACTAAATCTGTATAACAGTTTGGAGAGTATAGCCATTTTCACAATGTTGGTTCTTCCTAACCAAGAGCAAGGAATGTCCTTCCATTTTCTAATATCTTCTTCAATCTCCTTTTTCAGCATAATGGAATTTTCAGCATATAGGTCTTTTACATTTTTAGTTAGGTTGATTCCTAAGTATTTCCTTTTTTTGATGTTATTGTAAAGGATGATATTTCCATAATTTCTCTCAGTGAGTTTTTTTGTTTGTGTACAGGAATGCTATTGATTTTTGAGCATTGAATTTATATCCATCTACACTACTGAACTTGTTTATTACCTCTAGCAGTCTTTTAAGGGAGTTTTTTGGGTCTTCTATATAGAGTATCATGTCATCTGCAAATAGTGATAATTTAACTTCTTCCTTTGCTATCTTTATTCCTTTTATTTCTCTCTTTTGTCTGATTGCCCTGGCTAGTGTTTCCAGAACTAAAAATTGAAAAGGAGCGGTGAGAGTGAACATCCTTGTCTTGTTTCTGATTTTAAAGTTAAAGCTTTCAGTTTTTGTCCATTTAGTATAATGTTGGCTGTTGGTTTGTCATAGATGGCCTTTATAAGTTTGAGGTAGACACCATGTATTCCGAGTTTCTGAAGGTTTTTTTTATCATGAACATGTGTTGGACTTTGTCAAAAGCTTTTTCTGCATCTATTGAGATGACCATGTGGTTGTTGTTTTTGGCTCTGTTGATGCGGTGTATTACATTTATTGATTTGCATATGTTAAACCATCCTGCATTCCTGCAATGAACCCCACTTGGTCATGATGTATAATCTTCTTGATGATTTGCTGCATTCTATTTGC
Source organism: Hydrochoerus hydrochaeris (assembly GCA_004027455.1). NCBI lineage: Eukaryota > Metazoa > Chordata > Mammalia > Rodentia > Hydrochaeridae > Hydrochoerus > Hydrochoerus hydrochaeris. The sequence continues at coordinate 482,117 of PVLA01000682.1, read as the reverse complement.
CAGTATTTTGTTGAGAATCTTTGCATCAGTGTTCATTAGTGAGATTGGCCTATAGATTTCTCTCTCTCTCTCTTTTTTTTTTTGGTTGGATCTTTCTCTGGTTTTGGTATCAGAGTAATACTTGCCTCCAGGAATGAGTTAGGGAGGATTGCTTTTTTTCTCAATTTTGTTGAAGAGTTTAAGGAGTACTGGCATCAAATGTTCTCTAAATTTCTTGTAGAATTCAGCTGTGAATCTATCCAGACCTGGGCTTTTCTTTGTTGCTAAGTTTTTAATTACATTTTCAATTTCAGTAGCTGATATTGGGTTGTTCAAAATTGCTATATCTTCTTGGTTGAGCTTTGGTAGTTCATATGTTTCTAGAAATCTGTCTATTTCCTCTGTGTTTTCCACTCTATGTGAGTAGAGATTTTCAAAGTAGGTATTCATGATCTTTTGAATTTCCATGGGATCTGTAGTAATTTCTCCCTTTTCAGTTCTTATTGCATGAATTTGGGTTTTTTCTTTCTTTCTCTTGATAAGCTTAGCTAGGGGTTTGTCAATTTTGTTGATTCTCTCAAAAAACCAGCTTTTTGATTCATTAATTCTTTGTATTGTTTTTTTAGTTCCAATTGCATTGATTTCTTCTCTAATCTTTACAATTTCCTCTCTTCTATGAGCTTTGGGTTTAGCTTGGTCTTCTTTTTCCAGATGCTTGAGATGGAGCATTAGGTTGTTTATTTGTGCTTGTTCTGTTTTCTTGATATGACAGTTTATTGCTATATATTTCCCTCTTAAGACTGCTTTCCTTGCATTCCGCAGATTAGAGTGTGTTGTTTCTATATTTTCATTGAATTGTAGGTATTGTTTTATTTCTTCTTTAATTTCATCTGTAGCCCACTGGTTGTTCAAAAGGCTGTTATTTAATTTCCATGTATTTATGTAGGTTTTGCAATTTGTTTTTACCATTAATTTCCAATTTCAGTGCACTATGGTCAGATACTATGCATGGTATGATTTCAATACCTTTGCATTTACTTAAGAATGTTTTATGGGATAATATATGGTCTATTTTGGAGAATGTCCCATGTGCAACTGAGAAGAGTGTGTATTCTGATGCGGTTGGGTGGAACACTCTGTAAACATCTACTAAGTCAAATTCCTCACAGGTATGACTCATTTCTGTTATTTCTTTGCTGGATTTTTGTCTAGTTGATCTATCTCTTTGTGAAAATGGGCTGTTAAGATCTCCTGTTATAATTGTATTCATGTGTATTTGGTTTTTCATGTCCATTAGTATCTGTCTCATATACTTGGATGCTCCTATATTTGTTATAATTATTAGTTCTTCCTCTTGAATTTTACCACTAATAAGTATGTAGTGACCTTCTCTATCTCTTTTAATCATTTTAGGTTTGAAGTTCATGTTTTCTGCAAATAGAATAGCTACCTCTACTTTTTTCTGGGTTCCTGTTGCATGGAATACTGTTTTCCATCCTTTGACTTTTAATCTATGAGTTTCCTTTTGGGTGAGATGTGCTTCTTGTATACAGCATATTCTGGGGTCCTGTTTCTTGATCCATTCTGTCAATCTATTTCTTTTTATAGGTGAATTGAGGCCATTTATATTTATGGATAGCACTGATATGTACTGGCTCGACTTTGCCATGTTATGTTCCAGTTGTTTCTTTTTGCTTTTCCTCTTATTTAACTGCTTATCCTACCTGGACGTTTCTTTCTGTTGTTGTTTTGGAGATTGTGGTCATTTTTATCTCTGTCTATTATGTCCTTCATTACTCTTTCTAGGATTGATTTGGTGGACATGAATTTCTTCAGTTGTTCTATGTCATGGAAGTGTCTTGTTTCTCCATTAAATTTGAATGAAAGTTTTGTTGGGTACATCAGTCTGGGTTGAAGATTGTTTTCTTTCAGGGCTTGAAATACCGCACTCCATCCAAGATCTTATTGACTTGAGGGTTTGTGCTGAAAAGTCTGCCATGAATCTAATGGGCTTTCCCTGATAGGTGAGTTGTGTCTTTTCTCTGACAGGTTTTAATATTCTGTTTTTGTGCTGTATGTCTGAGATCTTAATTATTATGTGTCTGGGTGTGGATATATATTGATTGTGACTGTTTGGTGTTCTATATGCCTCACGTATCTGCATACCAGATTCTTTCACCATGTTTGGGAAATTTTCTGCTATTATTTCTGTAAATGCTTTATGTATGTCATTTGCCTGCACTCCTGTATCTTTGCTAATGCCCATTATTCTTATATTGTTGCTCTTGGCATCATCATGAAGCTTCTGGATTGTCATTTCATGCTGCTTTGTCATTTTTAAAAGTTCTATCCTTTCCTGATCACTAATTGTGATCCTGTCCTCAAGGTCCGACATCCTATCCTCAGCTTCCTTTAGGCGGTTTTGCACACTTTCAATAGCATTTTTTGTTTCTTGGATGTCTCTCTGAGTTTGTTTCATGAATTCTGCTTGTTTTCTATATTGTTCATTCAAAGTTTCAATCAGTTTCCCATGCTCATGTACTTTTTTCTCTAGTGCTTCTTTAGATGCATTTAACAACTCCTTTACTAAAGTTGTTATTTCTCTTTACATGGGAGAGTACTTCTAATTTGATTTCCTCTATAGTCTGATGCAGTTGCTTTTTTATTTCACTGGCTGTCTTTTCAGAGATTCCCAGTGTGTTACTTTTGGGGGCCTCTATTTCAATGTCTCCTATACTTGCTTCTGGTGAACTATATGTTTGAGACTGCATTTTGCTTTTTCGTTTTGTCATTTTCACTCTGCCTGATATTTTCTATGTGTAGGAGGGGATCACACACACTCTTTTCAGGCACACCAAAGTCTTACAGTTAACTGGAGGGGGTTTTTACTACTGGCCCCATTTATCCCCCATTTATCCCCTGTGCACCTCTATTTTAGGGGTATACTCACCATATTGATGTAGTCCAAAGTTCAGCAACTGGGAGCAAAGTTCCAAATTTTCTCACACTAACTGGATACCACTGAGATCTTCTGATGTTCCCAGGTGGGAGGGCAGGCCCATCTGTAGCAGTCCAGGGCAGTTTTCAGTCTTGGGCGGGCCTTCTCAATGTTCCTGGTGGCAGGGCAGGTCCATAGGGGAGGTTCCTACCCATGAGGCGAGATTGTGCTGAGTTTCAGGTGGCAGGGCGGGTCCTCAGTGGAGCTTCCTGGCAGCCTACCCCTGATGCAGACTTCTACTAAGTTCCCGGAGGCAGGGCATGCCCGTGGTGGAGGTTCTGGGCAGCCTACCCCTGATGCAGGCTTCAGCTAAGTTCCGGAGGAAGGGTGGGCCCACAGTGGTTGTGCTTCTGACTTTGCCTGGGAAGATTGAGGGTTTATAATTTGCAATAGTCTTTAGAAGAATATGTGAAAGCAGCATTATAGTTAAAATTAACACTTAGCAGTTTTTCCCATCACTTTGGACAAATCCTATCAAACTTTAAAACCATAGTTTAAATTCTTCTATTTCCATCAACTTTCTTGGATGATTTCAGCCCAGTTTACATTTTGCTCCTACTGTTTTTTTTTTAGCCTACTAGAATTTATAAGACCACATTAATCAATAGAAAGTTATTTCTTTGTATTGTTTTAGATCTTTCATGGAGTTGTATCTTTGAAGTCAGAGATATTACTTGTCATCATGACCTTTAGCACAAATCTCATTGCCAGTAGTAAAGTTCATTGTATTCGTAATAAATGACATTAATGCTGTTTTGAGCTTTAATTATTTGTAGGACTTCACAAAATATTTTCCATATGTACTATTCCTTTTGGTTTTTCCCAGTTCCTTTGGAATGAGCTGTTTAATTTACATATTAAGAAATGTAATGAAATGAAAAAAAAAATGAGTTGTGCATCAAGCTCAAACCATATCACAGAATTCATTGACAAAAAGAGCAATTTTTTCTTACCTCAAATCCAACTTGATTTTTATTATGTTTAACCCATAAATGTAGATTTATAGTATTTCTAGTCTTTGGGAAAAAATGCAAGAACTGAAGAAATATTAGGGGTTGAAAGGGTGGCAGTTTATCCTTTTTTTCTTTTCTTTTTCAGTGACAATACTGGCATGTGAACCCAGGGCTTTTGCATGTGGCTACATCTCATTCGTTCATTGATAGGATACTACTAAGTCACCAAATTGCCCAGGCTGGACTCAAACCTGCAATCCTCCTGCCTTAGCCTCCCTGAGTGCTGGGATTATAGGTATGCACCACCACATGCAGTCAAGTTAAATTTGACTGTCAACTTGGTTGGCATGAGAGATGCTTGGGAGATTAATAAAGGATATTTCTGAGTGTGTCTTGGTGGGACATGAGGGTGTTATCTCTTCCTTTCAGGGTGTTCCCCAGCTCTCTGCTTGCCAGATGGCCTCAGCTGGCTAAGTTTTTGTTGTTTTGGTTAGGTTTTTTTCCTACTCCCTCCTGCCATGATATTTTTGCCCTGGTAGTTACATACTGAATCCTCTGTAACCACTAGCCAAATTGAACTTCTCTTTAAGTTGTGAGGGTCAGGCATTTTGTCCCAGTGGTAGAACGCTAACCAATACATGTGATTTCTTATCTTAGATCAACATATAATATTTCTCCTACTAGGAAGAAATAAAAAGGATGCAAAGACAAGGTTATTGAAAGCGTATATCATTTTTATGGAAACTGGAAAAGACACTTCTTTTGGGTAGATGCAACACTGGGTGGATATGCATGAAGACATTTTCCTTCTTTCTCAGGAACCCTTGGATAGGGGCATCCTGTTCAGTGCAACAGTTTAGAATAAATACTACATAAAGATAGTTATAGAAAGGATTATATGATCAAAGCAAATGCTGGTGCAATCAAAATAAATAATACTGGGAAAATTTATTACAATGTTCAATCAAGGAAGGAATATAAACTAACAGATAAATTTAGAAATATTTTGCCACAGGATAAGAGTTATTTTGTAATGGCTCTTTAGACTTATATTCTAAAAATAGAATTCACCTTAATAAGAGAATACAGAATTTAGGAACATTGGTTTTCTCTTCTTTTTTTTTTCTGCTTCCTGCTTCTTTTTCCCTCTTGTCCTTCCCCTCTTTTCCATAAATTCAAGAGACTTTAGCTCCTAAAATAGCCCTATGATTTAATGTATAAGTTATTTTCATTCATGTACCTGTCCATTCTTAAATGTGCCACTGAGAATATGTAAGTCGGAGGTATCTTCTTTTCAGAAAAAAAATAACAAGTGCACACAATTCTTTCACAATTAGCTCCAGTGATGTCATGGATGTATTCCTGAGCTCAGTGGGATGTTCTCAAACCTGGTTTATAGTCACACTTATTGGAGGTCTTTTAAAATATGTAACTACCCTGCCCACCCTAACACATGCTGTTGAGTAGATTTGAGAGTAAGTCTCATTTATTTAGATAATTTTCTTTAATAAGAGATGTAAGGAAAAAATGTCAACTGATGTGACAAGAAAAGCAAAGGGAGTTCTATGCTGTCAGGAGTAAATCAGAGGACAATCCACACAAATAAATTGATTGGTTGTTTGAAACATAGCTTTCAAGAGTGACTTGTTTTCATAAAAATATTCCACTCATTTTGCCCAGGAGAATTGTGAGAAGTATAGTTGATATTTTAGTCAGCTTTTTTGCTGCCAGATATAATACCTTACTACCACAACTCAAAGGAAAAGAGATTTAATTTGGCTCATGGGAAAAGGGATTCAGGTCATGACCAACTGGCTCCAAGTTAGAAACATCAAAGTGAAATGGCGTGGTGGAACAGAGCTGCTTGGTTCATGAGGTCTGGAAGCAGAACAAAAGAATGGTGCTACAGAGGACAAAGTGAGTGAATAGATGTGGTTCCCAGGGGTGCACCTCCACAACCTGCCCAGACATACCCAGAAATGTCTCAGTGATTTCTTGGGCAACTCTGGAGCCACTCAAGTAGGTACAATCAAGCTTATCACAGTAGATAGTGTAAAGCCACAGCAGTGGAAAGTTTTGCAGAACATAGTGTGAAGGAAGAATTTGCTGGGTGTAGCACAGTGTGGCAGAGTCTAGTTCCACAACTGGGAGCATCTTCTAAAAGATGATAGTATGTTTTCCCCCAGTCGCAGTGAATAGCTGAGTGAAAATATACAATCCATTTTGAATGTGAAAGTAATTAATGTCAGGAAAGGATAATATGTGAAAGTGAAATGATTACAAGGAACATGCTCAAACAGAACAATAAAACTCAAACAGAGAGTTTGTAGAGTGATGATGAGATATTTTAAGCATTAGTGAGTATTTTCTTCATAGGTTTTCACTGGGAAAGAAGCTACACCATTTGCAAGTATCACTTCTTTGTTGTTTTATACAAAGAAAGGTGCAGGGTGCAGAGTATTGAGCTGGTCATTAGACTCAATATGGTGATTAGAGGTCAAAAATCTCTATTTCCAAGTATTAATTCTTCTTTCTTTTCTAGTTTAGTACCAGTTACAAAGACTGATATTATTTGCAGTTTCTAATATTAATATTTTAAATGCTGCATATTTAAGCATGTTGATTAAAAGAAATTACAGGGATTTTTTTAATCAATAGAAATTTCCATTCTGTAACGTGATTCTCTTAATAAATGCCACTTGTTAAAAAGCACAGTAAAGATGGTTTATAGCAGATCTAGTGGAGGAATATTTATTGAATATATTTATATGTAAATAGGTGGAATAGCAGAGTATTATGGAAAATACTAAGTTCAAAAGACAAAATATCTGGATTCTTATTCTATGGGTCTACAGCATTCCATTTTTCTCCTTATGTTTTTTCATGAAGGGTGACTCGTGTGCATGATGGGAGGGCTGTTGGATTTTGGAAGACCACACATTTATTCATAAGACATTAATTGATTGCCTACAATATTAAAGTAAGATGATAGGTCTTTTGTATACAGATATGATTTTGGCTCAGCCCTCAAAATATGTCTAGAATTTAGTGGAACTGAGAGTATTAATTTTTTTTCCTCGTTACTGAGAGAAAATACCAGATAACCAGAGTTAAAGGGAGAAAGGTTTATTTAGCTCATAACTTGTAGAGGTTTTTGTTCATAGTTGGCTGGGTCCAAGGCAGGGTGCTTGACTGAGGGGTTTCCCAGAGGAAACACAGTTCATGGGAGCAGAATACAGCAAAAGCAAGCAAGCGACTTTCACAGCATCTTTCTGTTCCCCTTTATCTTATCCAGACTACTCAGTGTGTGTAGCACTCACACACAATTCTAGGGTCTTTGTTAACATTGCACTATGAATCAATTCCAGTGTCACATACTCTAGAACCAGCCACCTCTGAAAAAGCCTGACCTATCACTGCATGAGGCTTTTTAGGGACATCTGGACACAAGCTGTAATGGTAATTAAGGAAATTGCAAGAGTGTTGAATAAGGGTAAGAAACTGGAAACAAGTGTGATTTCTATGCTTTCCCAAGGAGTAGTGCTGGGATACTCTGTCACCTCTATGGTTTATTCTTTTTCTTAGTTTACCTCATACTTGTAGAGCAGAATTTCAGAGACAGGGCAACTTATGAAGACTAGAAATTTATTTTCTCGCAGCTCTAAAAACTGAGAAATCTAAATTTGGGGGTTGTCATCTGGTGAGGACTTTGTTGCTACATCATCCTATGACTGCATAGCAAGGGAAGGTCCCAGGCAGGCAAAGGTAGTGGCACTCTTTATTTTATAATGAATTCATTCCCATGATAAGGAACCCACTTCTTCAATGATAGCCCGAATCCATTCACTAACAGCCCTAATCTTCGTGGTCCAGACAACTCTTAAAAGTCTCATCTCTTAATATTTTTCCAGTGAAAATTACATTTTCATGAGTTTGGAGGGGGATAATATTTAAATGATAGTATTCCACCACATCAAAATAGATTAATTCTATCCCAATAGATCCGAAATCTAAACTCATCCCAGAGTCATCTTGAAAATTCAAAGCCCTGAACCTCATTTGAGTGAGATGTGAGTAAATGTCCAGGCTCTCTTCATCTTGAGGTAAATCCACTCTAAAAAGCAGTCTGTAAAATCAAAGCGAGTCATTCATGTCTAACATACAATGGCCACACAGGTATAGGGTAGATATTTTGATTCCACATGGAAGGAATATTGAAGCAGACTATAGTGAAAAGCTCTAACTAAATAAAAAATCCAACAAACATTACATCATAAAGCCAGAGAATAATTTTGTTTGATTTCATTCTCCCAGCCCATAAATGATGAGGAGAGCTTGGCCTGGTAGAACTCCATGCTGGAGAGGAAGGGTAAATGAGTGTGTGGGAGTGGATGAAACACAGTTCACCCCTATCATAACTGAGCTAACCACTCCCATGATTATGGCATCGATTCATTATAGAGAGTGGGGTTCCGATGACCTAAATCACTTCATAAAGGCCTCAGCCCTCCATCCTGTTAAGGTGCCAAGTTTCAATATGATTGTCTGAGAGTACAAATATTTAAACAGTAGCAGTACTGCATGGAGCCTCATGATTTTCTAACAAAGGCTCTTACTTTAAAAATAGTACATGTAGTTCTAGTTTTCTGAGGCAAGCATGTATTCATAAAAAAGGGGGAAAGAAGTAGTGTGTCTGTTAAATTCTTAAGTTCCTACTTTGAGCATGACAATTATTTACTTTTGGAAACATGATTGATACAGATTTAATCGTGCTATAAATGAATCCTATCTAAATACTGTTGGCAAATTTATAGAACAAAATCACAAGGTGGGCACAACACAAGGCAAAACTATGATCAACCAATAAGATTGCAAGATTAGCCATTTAGGTAATGTAATCTGATGGGGAAGTAGGTCACATAGCAAGTGTACATGGAAAGCACAAGGACATTTTTAGGAGGAAGTGAACCCCCAAGGGTGGCTGATGTTAATATTAATTTGTTGTGTGTCTCTAAGCGAGGCATGTAGGTCTGGTCATTTTGTCTTTATCTTGAGGTCTGGACTCCAACAGATGCACTCCCACCAGAGTTCTTTTGTGTGCTCAGCTTTGATTCTGACTCCATCAAGGGCCTCGTCCTGTCTGAGGGCTCTTACTATTTCTACTTAACTTGTCTTATATAATGATATGAGTATTAGCTTCTTCTTGAGAGCCAACTTTTACACAGAGGTTTCAGTTGGTTTCTTCAAGTAACAGATTTCATGTTTGTGATTTAACGAAAACAAACAAGTTTAGTACATGAAAACTCAATGTGTATGTGCTAAATGGGAGTTTCTCAGAGTCTAACTCATGAATTTCCTTCACAATAATAACTTAAGCTATTTTTGGTAAAAATAAAGATTCTTCATCCCCACTTAAACTTCTTTAGAATGTTGTTCAGAGCCTCTGTTTTTCTACAAAGTTCTTAAAACAAATTCTGTGTATGTACACCTAAGTTTGAAACTGTGATAATGGGTTTGAGAAAAAATCTTGAGAAGAAAATACATCAGAATTATTGAGTGTATCAGTGTGCTATTTGGTCTTTGGGCAAGAAAGTTGAACTTTTAAAGACAGTGACTATCCGGTTTGGCTTTGGGTGAACAGATAAATTAGATTTCTGAGTACTTTTAGTTTTGTGTGTCTGGTAACAGACTTGGTTCTTTAGCAACAACAACTTTCCAACTTCAGTAGGTTGAGTGAAAAACATAAGCACTGATTGATGGCGAGCCCCCTGCAGTGTGTCGAACCTTTAAAGAAGCTAAAACTGGTGGCTGATTTGTGGTTGAAAGAGGCTAAATGTTCTCTCCCGGAGTTCAGGGAACCAGCTGCTTCCCGAGCTGGCAAAGGAGAGAAAACCTTGAGGCAAGAAGCTTGAATTTGCATGAAATGTACTAAGCAATCCTCCCATTAGCTGAGTGTTGGCTCTTCTTGATGACTACCTTAGGGAGGAGATGGGGGTTGTGAACTTTGAAGTGGATTATTAATTATTCATGCCTCCTTCGCCTGGGTGGAGGTAACCTGCATCTCAGGAGCCAGGCCCAGAATTCATTATCTTCCTGTCGATGTTTGCAATAAAAATAACACTGAATATTAATCCTTTCACCTTCATTCTTAACTCTCTCTTCTCCCTCCTCCATTCTCAAGATGTTACAAAACTTCTGACTCTCCCTTAATTCTCTCATCCCTACATCATTTATTGTTTATTCAACTAGTCACACACCCAATAAATTGAAAATTAATTTCAAGGGCTACTTGCTTGTTTGAAAGCTCCCCAGAATGCAGAAATTCCTCACTCAGGTTTTTGTTTTAATTATTTGAATGTTTGTGGTAATTATATTATTATTGGTAACTTGTCACTTGTTCCCTTTTTATTTCTGTATTTTGAAATTCAAAGAATTTTATACTCTTCTGTTTCCTTAAGTATAGCTCTCTACAGTCTTTGGTGTCAGGCTTAATCAAAGTTGTATAATAAAAAACCAGAATATTCTCTTGTGTGTGTGTGTGTGTGTGTGTGTGTGTGTGTGACAAATGCCTCATTGGTCTGGCTGTGCAGTTTGCGCATTACTTTTTCAAAGGGAGCCAACAGATAAGTCACTACTTCTGAGAAATGAAATGTGGGTTTGTTAATTTTTTGTAAAAAAAAAAAAAAGAATAAACTGCCTTATCATGTAACACTGTGGCATGAGATTTGATTCAGAGGTGAATGAACTTGCTGAAGATGTGGTGTGAAGATTTTCAAACAGGAAAAAGAACGTAGTAATAGTTAATTCAACAAATGTATGGCAATCCTCGAATTGAGATCAAGAACTATATGTCACCAGTCCTTCTAAGCATTGCTTTTTTGGCATTGTTCCACCTTTTCTTTTTTCTTCTTTTGTATTTTCTCTTTATATCCTTTTTCCTCCCTCTTTATTAACTGTAGCACACAGTTAATATTCAATTTTAAAATTTGTGCTGAGCAGCTCTATGGACTTTGGGACGTATATAATGTCACATACCCACAATTTTGGTGACATGCAAGATAATTTCCCTGCTCAATTCATTTCTCTTTGATTTCTTCTTAGAAACCCTGAATTCTATGGATCTTTTTAGTTTCTCTAGCTTTATCTATTCCAGAATGTCACGTCACTGGAATCATATGATATGTAGCTTTTTCAGGCTGACTTGCATTTGAAGTCCCTCATTAACTTACTGTGATTTAATAGCTCTTTTCTTTTTCATCACTGAAATAGCATACTATTTTATGGATATGCTATAAATTATTTAGCCTTTCACTTATTGCAGGATATCTTGGTTGCATTCAACATTTGACAGTTTTGAATAACTTTTCCATAAATGAATGGTCCTGTGTAAGTTTTTGTGTAGACATAAGTCTTACTAGAGATCCAACTATCACATTTTTTGGTATTTAACCAAATTAAGTTAAAAACCTATGTCTTCACAAAAGCTTATACAGGACCATTTATGGAAATTATTTAAAATTGTCAAATGTTGAAAACAACCATTTTGGACCCTTAGTGGCAATGAATAAGATTTTCTATGACTCTGAAAACTCTCTTTTTGGTGTTGCCAGTGTTTTGGGTTCTAGCCATTTTAGTAAATGCATAGTGTTTTCTCATCGTTTTAATGTGCAGTTCTCTAGTGACGTGATGCTGTGACTATTGTTATGTGGTTAGTTGCCATCTGTGTATATTGGTTAGGCATCTATTTAGATATTTTGTCAAATTTTAACAATTTCCTTTGTACTTGTCAAGGTTTAAGAGTTCTTTGTATGGTTTAAGAACAAGTCCTTGTACATTATGTGCATGGCAATAATTTTCTTCTCTCTTGTTTTTGTTATCTCTTTAACAATACATTTTGTAGAGTGGAAGTTTTTAAATTTACTGATGTATCACTTAGGAATTTTCTCTTTCATGAATCATGCATTCTGTCTCAATTTTTGTACTTCCATTCTCCTTTTTTTTCTTTCCCCTTCACAGCTCAGATGAAGTTCTAAGTGAGTCACTGCTTTGTGACTTTCTATTGAAGTGATTCTGGGCACTGCAGTTTTTTACTCCTCTAAATTTTAGTTTCTAAATTTTTCTGCATGAAGAGGAAATGGTAATGTTTCTTACTCTTTGAGTGATATGGAAAAGTTATGTGCCATTCTTATTACAAATTATTTGTTTGCTCAATGATCCTACCACTCATGGTAGTGGGGTTAAGAGATGGGATATTTGGGAAGTAACTGTATAGTAAGGATAGAATCTTCAGAAATGTGATTAGAGCCCCATAAAAAGAATCCCAAAGAATTCTCTTATTCTTTATCTCTTTCATGTGAGGAGATAAAACATTGGCAGTTAGCAGCTGGGAAGATCATCCTCACCAAAACCTGACAATGTTGGCACCTTGGTCTCAAACTTTTAACCTCTATAACTGTGAAAAATGAATGTTTATTGTTGAAGCTAACCAGTTTATGATAATCTATTATAGCAACCCAAAATAAGAGAAATATACTTCCAAAATTCCACTTTGTACTGTACATTTTTATAAAATTTATGGGTCTTTGCTCTTTGATTTTTTTACATTTCCACATCTGCTTAGTTTGTCTTAGTAACCATTTCACTTAAATATGGAATGTTTATTTTAGTCACCTAAGTGATTAAATAATTACCTTAGAAAACAATAAAAAGTAATTTGTCAAATGCTGTATACGTAAAACCTGTGCTGATTAATCTTGGTTCTTAATTTGATTAGATTGAGACTCTTAGAGAGGCTTATGAGTGGATTATGAGGGCATTAACCTGTGTTCATAGGGTTACAGGGAAGGGAAACTTAATTGGAGGAGTGTGAGTGTGATCTTGAAGACCATATCTGGTCCATAATCTCTCTTCCTCTATCTCCTTTCTTTCTGCTTCCCAGATGCCATGAGTTGAGCAGCTTTCTTCCAAAATGCCTTATTGCTATGATGATTCTGTGTTAGAGCCAGTAGACATTGGATTGAACCCTCTGATACTGTGAGCCAATAAAACTTTTCTCTTTTAGATTGTGTGTGTCAAGCATTTTGCCCAGTATTTTTTCCAGGAAATGCAACAGATAAAGGAGCCTAAGCCAAGTGCAGATTTAAAAATAAGGCTGTTTTCAGCTAAGACAATTAAACTGGGAAAGTAAAATTTTTTTAATGCAGCCCCTGGTATTTTGGTGCACTAGGCCAGTGAACCTGGATAAATACTATTATTCTATGAGACCAAGGTCATATTTTTATCCTGAGAATTGATTTGGCAGAAGAATCGCTTCCATTTTAGAACCTCATCCCCTGGTCTGTCACAAATATTGAATGAAAAATTATACTTTAAATTGATGATGCAATGGCTTTCAAACTGTGTTCTATAGTTTTTCTGAGGGGCTTCAAAGTATGATTATCCTGTGCTGTGAGAGAGAAATGCTGAAGGCTTTGAGTTCTCTGAGGATATTTCCTTAGCTTACTGTGATTTTCTCAGAACAACTTTCCTATATAAATTACATTTTGATGTGAAATTGTATGTGAGAAATTGTTTTGCTCCTAACAAAATGTTTAGTTTTATCAAGATTATAAATTGGGACTCAACATTCTAAATGAGTTCACTGCTACTCTGAATTAGAAACTTGCTCATATATTTCAAGTCTGCTTCTTAGAAGAATTATTCCAAATGCGCTAGTTGTAGTACGTGTTTAGAAGGTTATTGAGTCTATTGTCTTAGGTATAATGGTTGGAGAGTAGACTATTCTTATTTTCAAACCTTCTGCTTTTATAACTGCCTATGACAGAGCCATTCTATCTTGTCACTGATTCAACTCAAGTTGAAAAATACTTATGCTCACACTCTAATACATTTTCCTTCTCACTTGATTTATAAACTTGGCCTTTATATTTTGAGAGCCAGGTATATGATATGGACTTGGGACTTAAATGATGAGGTTTTTTATTATTCTCTTTCTTTCCAGAGAGACAGAGCAAGAAAGGGTTTGAAGCAAGAAATGTGTGAATGGAAATATAAGAGAAGAAGCCTCAATGGAAATAAACTCAAACCTTTAGATATTCATTTTATTACTTCCTAATGATCTGTGTTTTATATTTATTTCTCTGAATGCAATGCCATTTATTTGATTAACTTACTGTTATCTTTTTCCTGATTACATTATATTTCTAAGTAGATTTACATCTACTGAAAAACAAGAATAATGTCTTACTACAACAATGTAACCATTGACTACAATAACTAAACATTTTATAAGTGCTTATTTTGAGTTAGCAATATGATAAGCTATTTGATTTAATCATGTTGTTTAGTCCTCAAAACCATTGCAAACTGAACATTTTTATTCAATTTGACACCTGAAAACATAAAGGCTTCCTAAGGTTGAATAGCTTTTCCATTATACCATAGATAATGTTTTACAGAACAGAAATAAAGCCTAATTCTGTCTGAATAAGAAAGGAAAAAGGGGAAAACGAGAAGGTAGGGTGCCAAAAGAACAAAAGCCCTTTCAAGTGATACAGTGTACAACTTCAGAACCGAGGACAGCTCCATGGGAAAGGAAACCAGAACTGACATTTTGAAATCTAGTCTTAGGGACAGAAGTATGAGTCACAATAGGGCAACTAAGTCAAATATGTGCAGGCTTCTTATTTTAAAACATTTTCTTTGGAAAAATATTTTCCAGGCATCTTTAAAAATAAACTACTGTTAGGCAATGAACTGACATTGGCATCAGTTTGAAAATCTTTACTAGTTTCAAATGTGCTCTGACATGAGATTTTCCTAGATCAAGCCAATGTTGTAATGCCAGGTGAGTAAGGATGAGTGAGGAGAGGTTTCTCTTTGGAGGAGTCTTTGTGGAGAATAAACTTTACACTTTGCCTTTCTTAAGCCAGAGTTAGTATGATAAAGACTATTTAGTCATTGTTCTGGCTAAAATACTAGTGAAGCCAGAAGTAGCATTATTTCTGTGGAATAAATAGCAAACTTGTTCTATGACCTTGTCTATATTTCTCTGGAAATGAAAGCTTGTAGAAAAAATAGACCACACACTTCATTGTCCCTCTAAAGGAAGTGAAAGCTTTTTTGGTTGTTGATTTTTGTTTGTTTGTTTGTTCTAGCTCCTTGGTTTACAAAGGTGTTTTTCCTCCTTGTTCAAAACACTGGAGAAAGTTCTCTTTGATAATTATCTATTTTTGATTTTTTATTTAATTAATTTTATTGTCTTTTTTTCCTAATTAATGTACACTTTGATCAATTTTTCTATCTACAATCAGTTTGGTCATTATGAATACATATCACATATATCACCCAAGAATTTTGGAAAAAAAGCATGCATTCCACTAATAATCATAGAACTGAGAAAAGGTATAACAGAAGCTCCATTTTTCATGTTACACTTATAACTTTTTCCTCATTTCTAAGTTATGAATTTAAAACAGTGAGCAATCACAGCTGCCCTTTGGAATTCCTTACCTGCTGGCCAGTGTTGCTGTATTTCTGGGATAGACATTTTGTGATTATATTCTACTTGTATCAGGTAATTGAGAAAACAAGAGCTTAGAGATATATTGAATACAATTCAAAACAAACAAGGAAGCTTGGGGAAATATCACTAAACTGTTCATTAAAAATAATAATAAAATCAATTACTTCATGCTTAAAATTTTAATTTATTTATATTTTAATCAGATCATTTATTGGGTAGTAAAATATTGACTATTTTTCAATTTTGTACTCTTTTTAAACATTGGTTATATAAACCATTAGGTTTCATGTTAGCAGATTCCTGTAACATTTTCATCCCCATGATCCGCTTTCGCTCTTCTCTTCTCTCTAGTATCACATTTATGGAGAGGCGTGCAATGCATAAAATACTTTGTTAATATACATTGCTTCTACTACTCAGTGTTATACATCCTCTCCCTCTTAACACTTCCTTCTTGTTTAAAGTCATTTTTCTACTTTTTGTTATATTTTTTGGATTCCACATATTAGGTTGAATATTCTATAAATCTATATTTTTGCACTAAAATTTAAAAGAAATCTGGTTGCATTTTTTATCACTGTAAACTAAAATCTCTGGGAAAGCAATCATTTCTATGTCTTTCCTTTAAATAGATCTAATAAAAAATAAATTATAAGGTAAGAGAAACTGGTTGTGAAAATATATAGAGAGAGGTGTGTCTGGATAGTCAGTCTTAGGAAAATAACCCAAAAGACTAACAATTGCTTGAGAATTAAAATGTTTCAGACAATATGCTCATTGGAGTTTTATACTGTTTAAATACTTCCTGCAAGAATTTTATGGAGCAGAAACCAGTACAGTACATTCTGGTTATAATCGGGCTTCAAATCATACAAATGGCATTGAGGGTCTTGAAAGACACAGCAGGATTTGTCTACTATTAATTAGGTAATGTTGGTAAAGCATTTTAAAGATGAATAGTGTTTTGTAAACAGAACTCTTATTACTGGAGTCATTAAACATGAATTCATGTATACTTACAGAACTGGTAAATCTTTCTTAATCTTAATGGGCTGACTTTTCCTACTGCATATGTTCCTTGTGCTGTTGAAGTTTTTACTGTCTTAATAGTAATTATTTAGGGAACTATACAAATATGAACAAATTTCTAATTCTCTTGTTGGATCATTATATGCTAGCTTAGAAGTTGTTTGTGAATAATTTGAAATAAAAGATGTTACAAATTTAGATAATTTCTACTTGAAATTTGAAAATTTTCATTGTTATCATCTTGTCACATATTTTAATTACCTTCTCTATTCTTGTTGATAAATTTGGCTTACTTGGAAGACTAAAGTAGCATAAAGGTAGGTAATAGTAACTTTATTACCTACTTCAGCATTCAACAGTTGAATACAGTAGTAACAGAATTTTATTATGTACTTTTGGTAAAGGGTTCTAAATTTTCCCTTTTTTGTGAGCAGCAAACAAAATGGGAGTATATTTGCTACATAAATCCATATAACTAAATGTTTGGAGATGTTTATCAAACATTAGGACCATAAAATACCTTACCTCAAATACACACTCATGCACACATGATATATTAGTCTCTTCTTAGTTTTTGAGGCAAAATTTCAAACAACTGCAAGTTAAAGAAGTTTACTTTGGGTCACAGTTTTGACAGAATTCAGTATATGGTTGGTTGGTGACAAGCCAGAATCCACATGGCACAAGTCATGGTAGAAGAATACTACTTATTTTAGGGCTAGAAAGCAAAGGCAGAAAGGAGAAACTCAGGACAAGAAATTGAAAATAAAAGTACTTTATCTGAATGTTACCACACTGAATGTCAGAAAATTGATTTCATTAATATTTCTTTTTTGCTATGCCCCTCTGCCATGCCACCCTGCTTTGGAGTCCACTGAGAAATTCTGAAACCTCTATAAACTTGAGCTAAGATAAACCCATTCTTTTCCAACTTATGAATGTTAGGTATTTTGTTTCCATCACTGAGAAAAGTAACTATGGCAATTCTCAAAAAATCAGTTCTACTTCGAAAATACTGACTTCATACTAAATCTTTCATATATCAATTGGCAAATATGCTACTGTCTAGGCATAGATATCTGCTAACTCTTCAGTTTTGGAAATATTAATACTTTTGTATAGCAGTATTTTTGCAATTATTTAACTAATCATACAATGTCTTTCCTTTTGAAATTAGTCAAAGTTGAAAGTGTAAAAAAGAACTGTTAAGCATATGAAATGTGAAACTTTTAATTGATTTGAGTATTAATTTAATTTAATTTTGAAAGAAAAAGGCTACACTATATGAAATTCTAGGCACTTGAATACAGTTTTCCAAAGGTGAGGTTTAATGTTAAATTTATAAGAAAAGTTATTAAACTGTGATTTGGATAATAATAATGTTAAAGCTAAAAATTTTGAATAGTTCCTTGTCTAATCACAAAGTTAAATTTTATAAATGTATAATTTGATCATCATAACAACCATATGAAATATGTATCAAGAAAATTGGAGAGTCTGAGATTTTCCTCTACTTGCCAACTAACAATTTAGCACAGCATAGATTTGCGAATACAAGCCTCTTGGTGAAAACAAAGCTGCTAATGAAGCTATATATAGTATGAGCATAGCCATCAGCTTCCCTTGTCCATATTGTCATAGGCAACGCAGTGAGTTCCAGATAACTCCACAACTGCTTTACGGGAGAAAAACTGCAGAAGAGTCTTGATCATTTAAAGGGGTATGTGTTGGTTACCTTTTTCTCATTGCTGAGACAAAATATCCAACATCCATGTTAAAAGAGGGAAAGGTTTATTTAGTTCAGTTTGTGAAGGTTTCAGTTCACAGTGCTGGGTCCAAGGTAGGGTGGCTCATGGCAGAGGGTAACAGTTCATGGCAATGGAAAACAGCAAAAGCAACAAAAGCAAAAAGAGAGGAGTAAAGAGAGAAGACTTTCTGTCCCTTATATTGTATGTAGGCCACCCACACTAAGGTGGGTGTAATTCTCACACGCATAAACCCAGCATTGGACCACAAGTCAATCACAAACTCTAGAAAACTGCACCCATTATTGTGTGAGGCTTTGTGGGGACATCCAGACACAAACCATAACATTAAGAGCATACCAGGTTATAAGTAAAATTGCCTCTTTCTTTCTTTCTTTCTTTCTTTCTTTCTTTCTTTCTTTCTTTCTTTCTTTCTTTCTTTCTTTTTTTCTTTCTTTCTTCTTTCTTTCTTTTTTCTTTTTTCTTTCTTTTTTCTTTCTTTCCTTCTTTCTTCTTTCTTTCTTTTTTGTAATGCCTCAGTCTGTACCATGTCATTATGTCTATCTTCCAATGTTGTTTTTATACAAATGTTCTCAAAAAGATAATGTAGAATAAAATATCGTCAAGGCTTTGAGTCACAAAATATACAAAAATGTGAATAACCGAAAGGAAATTATCTCCAGTAATACACATTTCACTGTTTCCAGACTAAAGATGAGAAAATGGCCTGAGATCTCAGGTGTCTTGATCAATGGAATAAAAACTTTGTATTGAAATACCACTCTAGTAATATAAATCCAAGAGGAAGTTAGTTGTTTTATCTAGCTATGGATGGGATTGGAGCTTGACAGAAAATCCTTTGTTTAGAGAACATTCCCAGTTTGTTACCAGTGAGACAGATACACTCACACTTACTACATTTTGTTACCAGTCAGGCATGCACACACACACACACACACACACACACACACACATAAACATGTACACATGCAGCAGAAACAAGCAGCATAAATGTCACAGTCTATGCTGAATCCTTTATAATTTTTAAAATCTTTTTTCCAATGTTAAATCAACTTCTTTTCATTCAATGTCATTGCAACTAAACTAAAAAGTTAACTTTCTAAAGTAAATTTAAAATTCATTTGTGTCATTTGTATCTAATGGAAATCTACATTGTTAACCTTTGAAATATTTCTAAATATTTGATCTCAAAGAAAATAATGATGATAATATTGATAAGCCTGGAGATTATCAATATTTTTTGGAAGATGAAATCTTTACTTAATACCTTCAAGTTTATTGACTTTACCTTTAAATATCCAACTACTAAGTACCATTTTTAGGATGCCCTGCACAATAAACTATTGGACTTTATCATATAAGCAACAATGTTATGGATATTGAAGATGATGAAGTTCTCACCCCCTGTTCACTGGAAAAGCCATGCTGAACACACAGCTTTGGGCGTGGCTTATGAAAGAAGAGAAGGGATGAGCCAGAGGAAGGGATGGCAAAACCCACAGGCCCTGTTCCAGTGACGTACCAGTGAACTGGTAAAATACAGGAAAGGAAAGAAACTTTCTCTGTACTCATGTTTACCTGTGTTATAATTACAAATTTTGTTTTAATTTAATTTGTGTTCCAAACTGCATGTAAACCATAGGTTCTGTGATGTGTTAACAATACTGGGTAAACCCAACCTGCTTAAACCTGATTTATTTTATTTATATGTTACTTTGAATACTTCCATATTGAGTTTAAGAGATTATATACTATATTCACAGAGGTGGTTTCTAGATGTTATTTTGTTAAATGGCAATTTTTCTACTTTCAACATACTATACTCACTGTATTGTGAAAATCACACACCTTACTCTTATAAAATATTGCTAGGCTGCAGACTAAACCCTATAGCATGGATATGGCCTTGGGAAATGTTTTCGCCAATGTATGCATTTGTGAGTAGAAAATGCCTTATCAGTTTTACTCAGACAAAGAGAACTGTCTACCAACCAGAAACTATCAATTCTTCATGAACCTAAACACTGCATGTTCCATTCTATGCAGAGAATACCCAAATTTAGTTGAACTCTGCAGTAAGTTCAACACTGCTGTGGAATTTAACCAGAAAATTAACCAGTTGTGCCTATTGAATTATAAGTGATATTTTTCAAGTTGAGTTAAAATACCAGCAAACAGTCATGTTATCTGATCAGCTGCCCATAAACTGAAAGACTTGGACCCATGTTAGACGTATTATTTAAATACTCTGCATTTCTGATTTGCATAACAAAAATGAATGAAATTTTCTCCAGTTTCTGTAATGTAGTTCAGATTAGTGTTTTAATTTTCAGGCAATATGCAAGAGCTATGGCAAACTGTACAAATTATAAATTTATGTAAGAATAAAATACATGAAGATACACCAGGAACAGCCCAACTCATTAGTTATAATCATATAAATCATTTGCAATTTAGATTTCTTGGATGCATAAATCAGTTAATGCTATCAGACCCAGATTTTTTTAC
Source organism: Hydrochoerus hydrochaeris (assembly GCA_004027455.1). NCBI lineage: Eukaryota > Metazoa > Chordata > Mammalia > Rodentia > Hydrochaeridae > Hydrochoerus > Hydrochoerus hydrochaeris. The sequence continues at coordinate 461,360 of PVLA01000682.1, read as the reverse complement.
TTTGCATATATATAGTATTTAAAAGAAGGAGACATAAGTGTGTAGAGATCTCACACTGAGAATCAGAGACTATGACTGTCTTTTTTCATTTCTAAAGGTGAAGGACATTATCTTAAAGAGTGTTATCAGATTCAACTGTGTAGAAATCACTACTGGGGCCCAGAAAAATGTTGGGACAGCTGTAGAGTCAAATCACATGAGAGATATTGAGATGAAGAATCAGGAGGAAGGAAGTCACATAATTAGAATTGTTGAATCAAGCTGAATTGGAGCTTGACACTGGTAGATAAAATATGATGAGTAAACAGTAGTCTTTAAAATCAGTGAAATAGATGGGGATGCTGACTCTAAGACTTGGCAGAGGAGGGCTAAGAAAACCCAGACATTCATTCTGAAACATGCATATGCATATGTTGACAAGTAATGAAAGGAGCCCCCTCTGTGGCTCACCCCAGCTGCAGTGGTTTGTTGTTTTCAATAAAAACTTAATGCCTCTCCCTGAGAATGAATGCATGCCCTGGTTTATAAAGGGATAATGCACTGGCCTTATTTCCAGTGTTTGACAGATCAGCAAATACACGTAGGCACAACAGCCTATTTGCTATTTACTACTATGGTAAATGGCAAGCCATAAAATGTGATCTGTTTAAATTGCATTTTGCAAACAATCCTTACTTTGTGCCATCCACTCTAAACATTATTATTATTATTTATGAGGCACAGTTAAGGGTGTCTTGTGCTGGGAGAATTGAGAATTTCTTCTGCATTTAATTTTATAGAAGTAAGGGACCCAGAGATTATCTTGTTGGAGAATTTCATTTCATGGTAAAGTAAAGTAAAATGTTGTAATAACTTGGCCATGATTATACACATAACTAGAGATGAGAGTTGACCATGAATGCAAGAATCTTTGATTTTAAGTGAGTCTAGAAAATCCGTGTTCATATATTGAAAGCGACTGTTAATGAGAAAAAATGAAATTTCCAAGAATAGTCTTACCACCATGAATAGGCATTTCAAATATATCATTCAGAAAAGAAAGCATGTGTGTATTTGTATAGTCACTTCTGACTTATGGGAATTACACAGGTATACACGTACGTGTATATATACATAATATATACACATATTTCTGTCACCAACTGTCACTCTGTAGAACCTGAAAAACCTTACCAATTAAAAATAGATCTTCAATGTTTATCATGTGAGTGATTGTGGAGATGTAAGGAAATAAAAAATGAGTCCCTTGTTTCTATTATTTGAATTTAAATATAGACACAGAAAAGTACCCACATTATAACTGCACACCTAGATGAATTTTTCCAGAGTGAACACAATGTTCCCAAGTGTTCCTCCCAAATATTGTTTTCTATGTTTATTGTTGAATAAACATAATGCAATTTGCATAATTTCTATTTGAAGAAGGAGAAAGAGATATAAATATCCTGTGATCAAATCATTATCAAGAACAGAAGAGAAAATTTGAGTTGAGCGTACCCAGCTATTTCCCCAAACACTCTCTTTATCAGTTAAGTCACTTACTCTGGGGGTGAGTGAGCAGAACTGAAAGGTGGAGAGGCCTATGCTATTGTAGGTAGAAGGAAACATCAGTGTTGAGATTTTTATTTACTTGCTTGTACCTGTTCATTTTTAGTTTAGAATAAACTAAATAACTTAGCTTTATGTTTTTATTTTATTGTTTCTTTAATTTCAGAAAAAGAGTTGGGAATCTGAGCCATACATTTCTCTATGTCAATTTTTATCTCGGGGGGGGGTGAATTTTTCCTTTGGGGAAGTCACTGACTCACTTGTCTTTCTGCCCACAGTCTGCTGCAAATACCTGCAGTGGGAGTGCATGAGTTTGGTCTCTATTTCATTTTTTTTATTTTAAAGATAATAAAACTCAACAAAACAAAACAGAATAAATTCAATCAAAACAAAGTGGTGAAAGTGGTATAGAACTTTGAAGTAGGATACTAGGAAAACAACAATGACCAAAATAGTGTATCTTGTTATCTTCACAATAGGTGTCCATACCATCAGATATAGCAAAATAAAACCAAAACAAAACAGAATGAAACCAATCCAAACAGAACATTGAATAAAGCAAAACAATTGGAACAAAACAAAATAGTGAGAACAATATTGGACCTCAAAACAAGATAGAAATCCCCCATGTTTGCTCTACTGCATACTGTCATTATCCCAACAGATGCTCAGACCACCAAACCCAGGCCTGCAAAGTAAACCAAGCAAGTGTTCAGTTGTTTTATGTATCTCAGTTGTTATCAATTCAACCTATTCTCCAAACCAGACAGTTACTTACTGGGAACAGAAGGGGGGCATGGGAGAATGGGCTTCTTGATTCTCAGTCCTTGTGCAGGTAAGTAAATTCAGGGGTGGTGCTAGCTGACTCCTCTCTCCGTGGGCCCTTCGTGACTTGCTTGGCTTACCAGAAAGCCTGGCTATTTGGCTTCTTTGTGGGCTCCTCCAAGTACCACTGTGGCCCATTCTCAGGAGGCGCTGACTCTTCTCTTTTCTTATCTACTTCAGAAAAGCCACTGTCACATCGGGAAGCCCTCCTCATGTGTTTCTTCTATAGGTCGGTGGTGGTGAAACTATGGCGTGTGTGAAGTGGGCCATTTGTATCACTGAAGCTTTAAAATGTTTGGCGTCACTGCAGTAGGCACTGGTACTGTTTGGACAAAGGAACTCAAATCTACAATAGTTAAAAAAGATTCATATTTGTTTCTAATTTTAAATTGATTTTTATATTGTTTTCTTTAGTTGAACACTGATATGGTAGAGATTCTATCAATTTGTCTGTGTATCTATCTATTTTGGTTTTTTTTGAATTTCAAATACTACCTGATATGGAAATTTCCTTTCTCATTTTAGAAATGAGCTTTGAGCTTTCATTTATTTATACCTTCTGAAATTATGAGCAAATGAATTACAACCAACTAAAGTCTAAGGGTAAAAAAATAATGACCTTTTCTGCAGTTTTGATGGCCCATCTCTGAAATAAATACATAGTTTTGTCTCAGTATTTTACTTCACATACATGGATTTTAGTTATCATAAAGTACTTACATATAAAATTTTCCTGTACATATTTTCAGTTATATATGTTTTCCTTGGATTTTTTTAAATCTCAATGTGAATCGAAACCTATTATTATCATTTAGATCCCTTTCTTCTCCATAAATCCTGAAGTGATTCAACTGGTTCATGAGATTTAAAGATGTGGGAGCTGATCAGCAATATTACTAAGGAGTCAATATTTTTTGCTGGTATTTATTTCTCCCATTCACTAAGCTATTAAGTTTTGTCATGCTTAAATGTTTCCTCAGAAAAAACAAAAACCTGAAAACACATTTTATACTTTTCAGGCTTTGATTTCTTCTAGACATATGTGTTGAGAAAATTAGACAAATGTGAACTTTTAGTTTTTAAGTGTGGGGGCTTGATAGAGAAAGTCATCAGATACATTGAATTGAGACCATTCTATAAATTTCATTTTGTAGCTGGGTGATGTGTAATTGTAATTCTCTGAACTTCATAAAGTGTCTCCATATATAGATTTGAAACCTCATTGTCACCTTTGAACTATCATGAGGATAGTTATGAATATTATGCTAATCATAGCAATGCAGTGCAGCTCTGGATTTTAAAGTCTCAATTATATCAAATCTCAGTTATATAAATTTTGGTCATGGAAAATATCCTTCCCATGCAAATTCTATGATGTTAAATAACCTGGCACTAACTTAAGCATCTTTCCTTTCTGTCTCTTTATGGCTTTATCTTTGACACTTTACCATGTAACTTGCTTTTATTTAAAATCAAGAGAATATGAAAAAATGCTATGATTTGTCTTTGTCTTTCCTCATAACCCAAAACAATAGCTTAATTCAGTGGGAGGAAATTAAAATCTTGGAACAGGTATCTCAAACCAACTATACTTTTTGTTTTCAGTGAGGAAGTAAAACTGGAAGTTGATTTATAGAATAATTTGTCTGAATGCCAACTTTTTTCAATTATTGAGGTGAATAACCATTTGTTTCTCAAGGAAACCTACTTTGTTGTGGATGTCTCATGTTATATCTTCTGTAGTTCTTCATGGTTTGAGTCATATGATGTTTTACAGAGATGGAGTGGTTACTTTCAATTTGAGAATAAAAAGACTTTTTCCCAAAGGAGGTCACTCCTATTGGAAGGCTGGAAATCACCAACTAGGGCTTGTAAGAGACATTTAAAATGTGGAACAGTAAACAATGGCACTCCCTTTCCCCACCAGTGAAGGAACCCACAGAGTCATGGGGAGGATAAAAGAATGAAGATAAAAGACAGCAAGACTCCAGAAGAGAAGAACATGGGATTTAAAAAATCAAATTTCATACTACAGGAAAAACATGTTATTAATCTCTTTTCAAATATTAGAGATACACAGGGAATGCCATGTTTAGGCAGAGATGTAAAAGGTAGTGAGTGCATATTTGTTACAGCATTTTAATGACATGATTAATGAAACATTTCTGATAAATATACAGTTTGTAAATTATTAATCCATGGTAACAATATAGATATGCTCAATTAATGCAAAGAAGAAAATAAGACTCTTTGTCATTTTTGCTAATCTTTTTTTATACTCCAATGTATAATATACTCAGAAGTCTTTCCTATTCTCAACCTACATGTTACTCGCCTGACCATCAGGGATTACCACAGCGACTATTTCACTGATACCTGAAGAAGCAAAGTCAAGTTTATCAGTAGCATCCACCAGTAGACTAAAGATAAACTTGTTTGGGCTTCATTTCTAAAGCAAAATAAAAGAATAAACACTTACTAACACTTCAACAGTTGCGACACATTGACTTAGGTACTTTACATGACTTGATTATGTATCAAATACAACACAAATGCATATTACAAGCCATTTTTAAAACTGAAGAAATAGAGATGCATATTTTTAGGATGTTCTCTCATTAAAATAGAATGAATACCATGCTGCTGAGAATCAGACAAAAGGCCTGTTTGAGGATAAGGGAAGTAGACCTAGGAATATCTATTGTGAAAGTCTCCCAATACTTGACCACCTAGGAGGACGAATGAAGGATGTAAATAAGGATGTAGTCTACTCAGGGTTTCAATGTACTGAAGCAGCATAATCAATGATATAGATATTGTTTTAATTTTTTTTTTATTGGTACCAGGGATCAAACTCACGACTGCATGCTTGCTAAGCAGGTGCTTATGCCACTAAGCTAAACCCCCAGTTAATGATACAGATATTCAAGTGAGTATGAAGAAACAAGTAGAAGAGCTAACAGGACGAAGTAACAAGGCAAGTGGATTTGGAAAGCAATCACAAGCTTTTCAGACACTAAAGACTGAAGGGTTACTGGTAACAAAAGGGATGAGGAATGTGGAAAATGCCATGAATGAGTAGAGGCAAGGGGAAGATGAAAGATGTGGTCAGAACTGGGCCACCCCCAGTGAACTCCAAGCAGCCAGCAGAGCATGGAATCCAGCCATGGGCCCTGACCACATGCTCTGGTGGAATCCTAGTGCATAGATAAAATTTGGAACTTGGCTCCCAGGCAGTAAGACTATGCCCTGAGTCGAAAACCAAGCCAAGTTGCACGAGAGGGAAGGGGACCTAACCAGGCCACACCCAGTGAACTACAAGCAGCAACCAGGGCCCAGAATCCAGCCGCAGGCCCTGACCATGTGCTCCAGTGGAATCCCAGCACATGGAGGAAAACTTGGAACTTCACTCCCAGGCGAACCTAGGACTACAGAAGATTAACTGTACTAACTTAAAGGGAGATTCAGTAACTTCCTCACTCAAACAGAAGATCTCAGCAGTCTCCAGAAAGTGTGGTGAGTATGTCTCAAAATAGAAGTGTGCAGTGGGTAAATAGGGCCAGTATTAAAGCCCACTCCAACTAACTATAAGACCTCAGTGAGCCTGACAAGAGTGTGGGTGACCCGTTCCTACACACAGAAAACATCAGGCAGAGTGAGGAGGGTGCCAAGAAGGACTCACGCAGGCACACAAAAGGGACAGTATGGCCTCAGCCAACACAAACACCATAGACAGGGAGCTTTGATGACCTGGAATAACCTGAAGATAAAGTAATAGCAGGAACTAAAAGTTGACCTACATCAATACTACTAGGCTTGTCAGCCCAGGAAGAACATAGGACTCACCCAACAGGCTCTGCAACAGGAATTCAGGTGACTGGTCCACCTATACATTATGGGACCCAACAACTGAACAAACATCAACTTTACATTATGACTCCAGATACACACTACTGACAGTTGACACTAGCAAGATTGAAGGAACAAACACTAACTTGAAAGGGAAAAATGGTAAAATGAAAAAAAATGCAATCTCAAACATATAGTCCACCAGGAGCAAGTACAGGAGACACTGAAATAGAGGACTCCAAAAGTAACACACAGGAAGCCTCTGAAAAGATAGCAAGTGAAGTAAAAAAACACAACTCCATGAGGCTATACAAGAAATCAAATTAGAAGTACTCTCCTATGTAAAGATAGAAATAACAACCTTAGTAAAGGAATTGTTGAGCACAGCTAAAGAAGAAATAGAGAAAAAAGTACAGGAGTATGAGAAACTGATTGAAACCTTGAATGAGCAGTATAGAAAACAAGCAGAATTCATGAAACAAACTCAAAGAGACACCCAAGAATTAAAATATTCTATTCAAAAAGTGCAAAACCATTTAAATGAAGCTGAGGATAGGATTTTGTACCTTAAGAACAGGATCGCAATTAATGATCATAGAAAGTATAGAACTTTTAAAAATAACAAAGCAGCATGAAATGACAATCCAGAAGCTTCATGATGATGCCAAGAGCAATAATATAAGATTAATATGCATTACTGAAGAAGCAGGGGTCAATACAAATGATATAACTAAAATATTCACAGAAGGAATAGCAGAAAATTTCCCAAACATGGGGAAAAAAGCTGATATGCAGTTAAATGAGGCATATAGGACATCAAATAGTCACAATCAACATAAACCCACACCCAGACACATAATAATAACGATCTCAAACATAGAGCATGAAAACAGAGAACTAAAAGCTGTTAGAGAAAAGAAACAACTCAGCTATCAAGGAAAGCCCATTAGAATCACAGCAGACTTTTCAGGACAAACTCTCAAGTCAAGAAGAGCTTGGAGTGAGACATTTCAAGTCCTGAAAGAAAACAACTTTCAACCCCAACTGATATACCCAGAAAAACTTTCATTCAAATTTAATGGAGAAACAAGATATTTCCATGACAAAGAAAAACTGAAGAAATTCACATCCACCAAGCCAACCCTAGAAAGAGTATTGAAAGACATACTAGGCAGAGATAAAAATGACCAAAATCCCCAAAACAAACCACCAGGTAGGACAAGCAATTAAATAAGGGTGAAAAGCAGAAAGCAGACAATGGGAACATAGTAGGGCAAATTCAAGCAAGTATATATCAGTGATATTCAAAAATGTAAATGGCCTGAATTCACCTATCAAGAGAAATAGGTTGACAGAATGGATCAAGAAACATGATCCCACAATATGCTGTGTACAAGAAACACATCTGACCCCAACAGAAACTCATAGATTAAAAGTCAAAGGATGGAAAACAGTATTCCATGCAACAGGAATCCAGAAAAAAGCAGGGGTAACTATTGAATTTGCAGAGACCGTGAACATCAAACCTAAAATGATTAAAAGAGATAAAGAAGGTCACAACATACTTTTAAGTGGAAAAATTCAAGAGGAAGTATAATTATAAATATATATGCACCAAATAGAGGAAACTATATAAGACAGATACTAATGGACATGAAAAATCAAATACACAAGAACATAATTATAGCAGGGGACTTTAACAGCCAATTCTCACAAAGAGATAGATCAACTAGACAAAAAGTCAGCAAAGAAATAATAGAACTGAATCTACTTGTGAGCAATTGGACTTAGTAGATGTTTACAGAGTGTTCCACCCAACCACATCAGAATACACATTCTTCTCAGCTGCACATGAGACACTCTCCAAAGTAGACCTTATATTATCCCATAAAACATTCTTAAGTAAATGCAAAGGTATTAAAATTATTTCATGCATAATATCTGACCATAGTGCACTGAAATTGGAAATTAGTGGCAAAAGAAATTACAAAACCTGCATAAATATGTGGAAATTAAATAACAACCTTTTCAAGAACAAATGGGCTACAGATGAATTTAAAGGAGAAATAAAGCAATACCTACAATTCAATGAAAATACAAAAACAACATACTGCAATCTGTGGGATACAATGAAAGCGGTCTTAAGGGGGAAATATATAGCAATAAATTGTAACATATCAAGAAAACAGAATGAACACAAATAAACAACCTAATGCTTCTTCTCAAGCTTCTAGAAAAAGAAGAGCAAGTTCAACCCAAAATTCATAGAAAAGAGGCAATTGTAAAGATTAGAACAGAAATTGCTGCAATTGAAACTAAAAAAAATACAAAGAATTAATGAATCAAAAAGCTGGTTTTTTGAGAGAAAAAAGCAAAATTGACAAACCTCTAGCTAATCTTATCAAGAAAAAGAAAGAAAAAACCCAAATTCACACAATAAGGTCTGAAAGAATGAAATTACTACAGATCCCATGGAAATTCAAAAGATCATAAATACCTACTTTGAAAATCTCTACTCATATAGAGTGGAAAACACACAGGAAATGGACAAATTTCTAGAAACATATGAACTACCAAAGCTCAACCAAGAAGATATAGCAATTTTGAATAACCCAGTATCAGCTATTGAAATTGAAAAAGTAATTAAAAATTTACCATAAAAGAAAAGCCCAGGTCCCAATGGATTCACAGCAGAATTCTACAAGAAATTTAGAGAAGATTTGATCCCAATACTCCGTAAACTCTTCAATGAATTTGAGAAGAAAGCAATCCTCCTTAAGACATTCCTGGAGGCAAGTATTACTCTGATACCCAAATCAGAGAATGACCCAACACAAAAGGAGAACTATAGGCCATTTTCACTAATGAACATTGATGTAAAGATTCTTAATAAAATACTGGCAAATAGAATGCAGCAAATCATCAAGAAGACTATACATCAGGACCAAGTGAGATTCATTCCAGGAATACAGGGATGGTTTAGCATACACAAATCAATAAATGTAATATACTACATGAAGAGAGACAAAAACAAAAACCACATGGTCATCTTAATAGATGCAGAAAAAACTTTCGATAAAGTCCAACACATGTTCATCATAGAAACCCTTCAGAAACTCAGAATATATCGTGTCTACCTCAACCTTATAAAGACCATCTATGACAAAAATGGACAAAAACTGTCTGTAAATGGACAAAAACTCAAAGCTTTCACTTTAAAATCAGGAACAAGACAAGGATGTCCACTATCACCACTCCTATTCAATATAGTTCTGGAAACACTGGCCAGGGTAATCAGACAGGAGAGAGAGAAATAAAATGAATAAATTTAGGAAAGGAAGAAGTTAAATTATCACTATTTGCAGATGACATGACACTCTAGATAGAAGACCCAAAAAACTCCATTAACAGACTGCTAGATGTAATAAATAAATTTAGCAGCGTAGCTGGATACAAAGTCAGTACTCAAAACTTAATAGTATTCCTGTACACAAACAAAAAACTCACTGAGAGAGAAATTATGGAAATATTGCCCTTTATAATGACATCTAAAAAAATGAAATACTTAGGAATCAACCTAAGAATATAAAAGACATATATGCTGAAAATTATGCTATGCTAAAAAAGGACATTGAAGAGGATATTAGAAAATGGAAGGATATTCCTTGCTCTTGGCTATGAAGAACCAACATTGTCAAAATGGCCATACTCCCAAAACCGTTATACAGATTTAACACAATCCCAATCAAAATACCATTGACATACCTCACAGATCTAGAGAAAACATTCTTAAAATTCATTTGGAAACAGAAGAAACCTAGAATAGCAAAGGCAATTCTGGGCAACAAAGGCAAGGCAGGAGGCATCTCAATTCCTGACTCGAAATTGTACTACAAAGCCACAGTAATAAAATTTGCATGGTACTGGCAAAGAAATAGACCTGAGGATCAATGGAACAGATTAGAAGATGCAAGCATAACTACAAAGACACTCAGCCACCTTATATTTGACAAAGGGGCTAAATATGTCCACTGGAAGAAGGATAGCCTCTTTAATAAATGGTGTTGGAAAAATTGGCTCTCCACATGCCAAAGACTGAAACTAGATCCATGCCTATCACCATGCACAAAACTAAAGTCTAAGTGGATCAAAGACCTAAATATTAAAACAAAAACACTAAATCTACTGGAAGACAAGGTAGGCAGAAGTCTTGGAGACATAGGAGTAGGCAGAGAATTCATGAAGAAAATGCAATCTTCAGGGGAAACACTTCAAAAATCCACAACTTGGATCTCATATTCTTGAAAACTTTCTGTACTTCAAAAGAAATCACCAACAGAGTGAAAAGAAAACCCACAGAATGGGAAAGAATTTTAGCTAAGCAACCCCTCAGACAAAGGACATATATCAAGAACATATAAAGAACTGAAAAAAATCAAGCCCCCCAAATTCAAAGACCCTTTCCAAAAATGGGCATCTGAGATGAACACACAGTTCTCAGAGGAAGATATACAAATGGCAAATAAATACATGAAGAAATGTTCACCATCACTGGTCATTCGAGAAATGCAAATTAAAACAACATTGAGATTTCATCTCACTCCAGAAAGAATTGCTTCCGTCAAGAAATGAACTGATAACAAATGCTGATGAGGCTGCAAGGATAAAGGAACACTGTTCCACTGTTGGTGGGAGTGTAGCCTGGTCCAATCACTATGGAAATCAGTATGCAGAATTCTCAGAATACTAGGATTGGAAGCTCCATTCTATCAATCTATTTCCCTCCTGGTATTTTCCCAGAAAAACTGAAAAGTTCTTATCACAGTGATATATGTGCACCCATGTTCAATGCAGCAGTTTGTAATAGCTAAATTTTGGAAGCAACCAAGATGGCCATCAACTGCAGAGTGGATAAAAAAATGTAGTATTTTTGTACAATGGAATATTACTCAGCTTTAAAAAAGGATGATCTTGACTTCATAGATAAATGGAGACAACTTGAGACTATCCTCATTAGTGAAATAAATAAGAATCATATTTATAAATATCACATCATGTCTCCAATGTAAAAAGTAATAAGAAATGTAGGAGTAATAAAACCCAAAATATGTAATTTCTATTATGATAAAGAGAGGAAAAGAAAGTGCTATAAAAGATATAACTGCATGTATATTTAAGTGTGTAAGATAGATGACCATATTACTAATTTTTTTTAGATCATTGAGCAGAACTCTGCAATCTCACTGTTTGAATGTCTACTTTGGATGCTTTAATTTTGTAACTTTAACTACTATTTCCAAGATGACAGTATGTGATTTATCAACTAGCGATTTCTTAGTGTTTTTCCCCCTCTTTGGAATTCTGTATTGTTGCTACCCTTTTTTTCTGTTTTTTTTTTCTCTTGAAATAAAAATTTTAAAAAGATGTGGTCAAAATGGGTAAATTGCTACTTTATAACTTAGAAATAGAAAAATCTGAAATAATGATCTGCTTCAAATTTTGGCCAACCAAGTAGAATGAAAGTAAATTTGCTGGAGTTCAGAAAATTAAGAATATGTATGGTTGACAGTTTACTGATCACTGCTGAGGATATGAAGTTAACACCAGTAGTTATAAAGAGAAGGGTACACAGGAACCTGATGCATTGGTGGGTATTGTAGGAGTAAAGAATGTGATAATAAGAGTATGCAGCTTAAGGTAGGATGACAACTAGCCATGCGTTACTTTTTTGTGGTTGAAAATGCTAATGTTATTTAGAGCTAAGGCTCAGGTTTGGGGTCAACTGCTTTAGCTGGATTCAGCTCCTATCCATGGGCACCTCTGCACATGGTATAATCTGGCACAATTAAACCTAGGGGGTGCTCACTGATAATATGATTTAAAGGGAAAAAGCATTGAAAAATGATAAAACATAAATGGATAGCCAAATATTGGTGCGTTTACCTCCACATCCCTTTCATTTTTACAATATTCATATCTGCTTGTAGATATTCATTGTTAGAGAAATCATAATCATTGTAGAATCATAACTATCAGTGAGAATAGTGATGACAATTAAATATACATATATTCCATAAGGAGGCGATCCTGATAAGGGAAACATTTTATTACGGTGGGCTGCAAGAAAGCATCTACCTTTCTCACTAAATGTGAAAGCCCATTTTCATTCATGAATAGGAAGGAAGTTAGAACAATGTTTGTTAAAGTGTAAGTATTGAAAGTTATAGTGGCAAGATCAGGGAAGGAAGGACCTGGGAAGCATTTGTAGAAATAGACTGCAGCTTTTAGGAAAGGGATATTAGTGAGAAATAATAGGGGGTAGAAATTTGATCTCATGGGGCTTGTCCTTATTGGCTTGTTCAGTCAAGAAGGAGGTGAATGGACATGGGTGCAATGCCTACATCTTCTATGGCTTTGAAAGGTAGAGGGCACGGAATGTGTAGGAAGCATTATAGTTAATTGGAACAGTTGCCTCAGCGAGTCAAATAGCATATTTCTTATTTTATACTGATGCACTTTTTTTCATGGGGATTTCATGAGGTGTTGTTAATGCATTTAGATTTAGGGAACACAAAAGAGACAATGGAGCATAGCCTAGTGCATTTCTCATGTTCAAGCAGTTTACATGACATGGTAAGATGGGACAAATATATTTGTGTTACTTTTGATGTATCTAGGATGTTTCGTTTTATAGACTCCAAAAGTAAGGTCTTGTGCATGAAAGATGTACCAGCAATTTTGTTACTGCATGTGTATGAGCACCATAGGAACTTCTGCTACAAGACGAGTTTCCTAAGATAACTAAGTAGGAATTTGTGCTTTCTTAATGTGCACTCACAGTACCTTACACATAATATATTTCTCATGTTGAAAGAATGATTGAATTCAATCAGAATTTGGTCCTGCAGAAATGGGGCTGTTCTCTATTTTCAAATCCTTTCATACCAGAAATTTCTATGGAATTTCTGAAGTGGACATAAATGCTACCTTGTACACAGTTCTATCTCACAGACATGATTATCACCTTGTTTTGTTATTTTAACTGAATTTTAAGGTGATTGGAATTGGGGCTTCTTGATTGACAAGTAATCTACAAATGGCTGCTGCATTCGGTTTATCTACTCAGAGCTTGCGTCTTGTTCCATCTACACTGTCTTCAGCAGACTATCAAGATAATGAGCCTCTCAGAGTTGCATTCATTTCAAAATAGAAGGCTAGAAAGGGGAAATTAAAATTATTTATATGGAAGCCTCAGAGGGAAAAAATGTACTACAATTGTTGATAGCAAAGATATGAAACTCATTTAGAAAATCAAGTGCACTAATCAATTTATAGTGTCCTTGGTAGAAAAGAAGCAAGCTATCTTATTCATGGTCTAAGCATTTTTCTCTAATTTGCAAAAATTGTGAGCAGATGACAAATTACTGCATGAGCAACACATTATGAGGACCAAGCATACATGTTTATATTTCATTGTTTTAATTTGATCTAATACAACATGCAGCAAAGCCCTTCATACACACATTTAATGGCATGCATAATCATGATTGTGCTGCATAATAATTAGGCATTAAGTGATAAGCAATTCTCATAAATTACTGTAATTAGTATTACTCTCATACTACTACAGCAAATTTTTAGTTTTTCCTTTCTAATTTTGTTAATTCTTTAGTATCTTTCTTCAACACAAATGTCAGCAGTTTCTGTAATGCCATGTGTGGCTTAATTATCAATGTTCCTTTCCCAGTGGAAGGTCTTAATCAATTTTTGTTGGGTTGGTTTAAATCAAGTGATCACATAGTAGCCAGTTAGACAAGTTGGATTTTCTCTCCTAAGTTGAGAATCTCTGTGTCTTTTCCTCAGGGTTAATGCTATCTTCTCCATTCCACTTCTCTTTATTCTCTTTATTTCATCCTTGTCAGAACTATGAATTTCAGATATTGATGAAGCATCGGTTAAGAAACACTTGGAGCATAAACTGGTAGCCGTGAAGGATGCTTGGCTGTGTAGCTCACAGACCAAAGAACTTAGCCAAAGACTGAGAAATACACAGAGCAAAGAGGAGCAGCGATTAATTTAGTTTTACAAACAATTGGCTCAAGATTAACCGAGATATCGGAAGAAAGTAGTCTATTTAATTGTCCTGCAACACCATCTATATTAGCCATTAGAGGCTCTGTATACTGAGTAAGGACAATTTATCTGCTTGGTAACTTTAACTTTGAGTGAATCTAGGATCAAGAGAACTCCTTTGGTTTGAAAATTATTTTTTTTCTAATAGCAGAAGCAGAGCCTCCCCTTAATATTCAGACACTTAATAGAAAATCTTCATATATATAGGCTTCAGCCAAATCTAAAAAAAAAAAAAAAAGATTAAATCTTGAGCAGTTTGAGAGAGGAGAGTAGAAGGATATCAGTAGAGCTGGCAGAAGTGCATGCTGGGAAAATATTGATGCCTCCACCCAACCAGAAGGAGTCTTGGGCTCTTAGTATCTTCAAAGCAACCAAATATAATAATACCTGACTGTGTTACTTGATGGAAAAACAAACTACTGATTTAACACAACACAAATTTATTATACTAAATTTGAAGTCTAACATGTCACTCATGGAACAAAAGCGAGACATTGACAAGGCTGCATTCTCTCCAGAAGACTCAAGGGGTGAAGCTTAACTTTTGCATAATTAGCTTGTTTCTTATGCCCCAGGTTTTCAGGGCTGGAGCACCTGTTGGCCTCCAGCACTCCATGCCCTCAGGGTGTTCCTTAGGTGCTTCCTGCCCTTGAGGCATTCCTCTGGTGCTTTATGCTCTTGGCTCCACAGGTGTGAATGATCACTAGCTCAACAGCTCCCAACAGTCTCCCAAAAGCCTCATGGGTTTGGAAGCTGAGTGGATTGTGGGGCTGTAGAGTCACCAGTAGATTCATCCATGGATGACTTCATTAGTTGAATGTGAGGTTAGGACAAGGTACCGGATTGGGGACGGGGCACTGGGGTCATGGCCTCAGAGCTTGTGTTCTTGTTGCTGCCTCCTCCCTTGCTGCTTCCCAGATGCCACGAGGTGAGCAGTTTTCCCCTGCCATGTCCTTTCATCAGGCCGTTTATGCCTAGAGCCAGCTGACCATGCCTGAACTGAAGCCATGAGCCAAAATAAATCTTTCTTCTTTTAAGCTGAAATTGTTGGATATTGTGTCATAGTAAAGGCAAAGTAAGACAAAAGATAATTCATGATGATTAAAATGTATGCAATAAGCCAATAAAAAAACAGACTTGGACTTTACTCCAGTCAGGAAACACAGAAGACTAAATTTAATTTAAAAAATGGTTTGATTTGTTTCTTGGTGGCATATGCAAGTGTGTGAAAACCTCATTTTAGAATTGTACTAAAGTTCAAAGAAAAATTGTTTTAAAAAAATTCCACAATATTGTCCCTAACATGATAAACTTAATTTTTAAAAACCTGAAAGAGTTAAAAATTTATAATTATGACAAATTTCTCCATATACGTGACACTAATAGAATGTGAATATATTGAAATACTACATATGTGTTATTTACAGCAAGATTTAAAACTGTTTGATATAAATACTACTCCCACTCATTTTCTATTTCCCTCTACACACAGTAATTTACAGCATACACTTATTAAATTGCATCTAATGTACTTAGTGTTCAGCTGGGCAGTGAATAAATCTATCCCTTAAATAGAACCATTTGGAATTTTTAAACATATTTTAACATTTGTGTCTCCATGATTTTTTTTCTTTGATGGTTCTTCTTAATTTATATTACACAGTTATACATAGGTTGGCAATCAAACATGCACCCAAGGTGACCATTGAGATGATGTACATACTTGGTTTACCATTTTTCTTATGGATGGAAACACCTAAGGACATCTGACAATATGGTTAATGCTTCATGCACAGTCCAACAACGAGGAGGCAGGAGGGTGGGAATGGAAGAGAGAAAAGCTAATTCCGAGGTTTTGGTAATGGCTAATACTTATTGTACTCTTATGAAGTACCAAGATTTATGGTAAATATTTTGCATATGCTTACTGTTTAATATTTGCAATGATCCAATGGATTATTGCTTTTAGGATATTTGAAGGTAAAGAAATAGGCACTTTAACAAAGTTAAAAGATGTTATTCAGATAATTATATCCAGTGTACATTTAACACTTACATTTTTTAGATAATTTTAGATTGCCCTGAAATGTAAGCTTAAAGGAAGATTTTGTTTTCTGCTTGTAGTTTTACAGTTTTGAGACCATGGTTACTTGGTTCCATTTCTCTTAGACCTGGGGAGAGGCAAGGGTATCATCATGGGGAGAGTATGGCAGGGCACGGATCATCTCCTCAAGGCAGCCAGCAAGGGGTGAGGGAGCAGGGGAAGGGGAGACAGAGACAGAGACACGAAGAGGGGAGAAGAAAAGGCAGAGGAAGAAGGGGAGGATGAGGGAGAGGGGGAGGGAACAAATATACCTTTGAAAGGCAAACTATCAGTGACTTCCTCCTACTAAGTTCTAGCACTTAATTTCTCTGCCTTCAACAAGGAGTATGTGGGAACTATCCCTGTCTCCAGCTAAGACAGGTTGTCACTTTTGTGTAAAGGTGCCATCTGTGCTAGCAACTCATTTAAAAACTCATCAGCGTTTGTGAGAAAGTTTTATTTGGCTATTTGTTTTGTTTTGTTGAGAACTGGATATTTCTGATGGCTTTTTTGTTACGGTTTTTAAGCAAAAGCCATATATAAGTGCCAATTTGAAGGCACTGGGAGACCCCATGGACTTGTGGAGATGGAATATTAGGGGCGGCCCTTAGGTCATCAGGGGTGTGCCCTCAAAAGGATTGTGGAACTCTTCCCATCCTCTCTCTGGTTGCTTCCTCATTCGTAATGTGATTGGTTTGTGCTGCCATACTGTCTTACCATAACTGACATCATTCACCATTTGAGCTGACTCATCCTGAATTTGTGTCTACAGAAATAGGAGCCCAAATGAACCTCAGTTTACTTCATAAGTAGCCTTTGTCAAGTATTTCCTTATAATGACCGAGAACTAATACAATATTATATCAAAAAGTCTAAAAATATCTTTTCTATCCATCAGGCCTGTAGCCTTTCCATTGAATTCCTGTGAAAGAATTTAGGTGAGAGGAATGTCTAATTGATTGTCATAAGAACTGCAATTAATATACTACCAGCACTTTCATGCCTAAGGTGTTGGGCTTCTAAGGTCTAAGAGTCATTTTCTCTTCTGTAATTTAGGGTTTAATTTCAAGATTTCAAGTAGTGTATTTAGACCTAACATAATGTGATTTTGTTTCATTTTGCTCAGATATAAGTATCTTTATAAACTACCTTGAAATGCCATAGTATTTAGTAGACAGTACTTAAGTCCCTTACATAGTTTATTAGATTTATTAACTTCCCAATGAAAGGGTGTTCCGAGGAGATATTAGTAATCATTGGCTTCTAATGACTAGGTAATAAGAATCCAATAATCGATGGATTTTAATCCTGAAATATGAATTCGTAGTCACTCCATAATTAAAAGATTAAAACAATGTCATATTGGTTATGCATTAAAGCTTCTGTCACACAACAGCAACTTCCAAAAATTCTTGGTTGCAGGAAATAATTGTACTCCTATTGAAGCTGTTTGAATTACAATTGAATTTCACATAAAATTTTTAATGCATAGATGCTTTACATGTTTCTAGGAAAAGGTTCTATGAGTAAAAATGCAGATCTTTTCCTCAAGAAATTTTACATGTGAGTAGTTGTATTTACTTCCTATAAAATAATATATAATTTTAAAATTTATTTTACTTTTTTCTTTCATTTGCTAGTGAACCTGTGTCTAGGAATGTTGTAGCAGCTGTAGCTATTGTGATCGATCATTTTGTAAAAGTAACATGGAATCTCAGCTAAAATTTTGCCTGAACACTAAGACAGATGGTGCTGTGTGCACAATGAAAATATGAAAGACTATTAACACAGTGAGATTCTCTGGGCAGAGCTGTGCAGTGCCCTAAGGTATTTTGATTTGCTTGGGAGAATAAATGGCTTGCTTTGGGGCTTTGTGGTGAGTATAAGGGTAGGATTAGAACACGGACTCTTAAACTGGTTTGAACTTCCCAACCGAGGGTTTGGAGAGGTTGCTAAGACTTTAGTATAAAGTAGACTAGACCTGGGGCAGAATTGTAAGAAAGAAGGGGAGACTTAAAAGTTATCACCTGTCAAACATTAAAGAGAGAGGAGTCAGAGTCTTTATTGGAATCATTCATATTAGAACCGATCTTTATTGCAGAGGATTTTTCTTTCCATTTGTTTTTGTGAAAATAAAGAACAAATTAGGTCTTTTGTGTTTTAAAAATAAAACTTAGCTGTAGCATTACATAGTAGGAAGAGCAAGAATTTAAATCCAAAGAGACCTAGAAGTGATTTTGAGGTCAGCTGACTGCTTGCTTCATCTGTCAGGATTCAGTGGATGAAACAAACCCATAGTAAGTACTTTCGGCAGAAGGGAGTTTAATGTAGGGGATTAGATACGATGAAATTGGTGAAGGGGCTGAAGATGTAAGCTCTAAGCCATGTTCCTTGAAATTACTCCACAAGTGATACACAACTCTTCCTTTGGTAACATTATACTTTTGAGATTTCCCCCAGAACTTTGCAGCAAAGAATAATTTCATATTTGCTATAGCAAATAGTTCACAATACCTAAGAGACTGGGTAATGACACTGGCTAGCTGTTATAAGAAAACCTCAAATATTTAAGGTCTGTAAGCCAGCAATAAAAACCAAGATCCACAATGAGACATCCTTATTCACATTTAAATTGACTGTACCTTGCATATCTATATATAATTGCTAATTCACCCTAGCTTGAAGGAGGCCTCAGAAACAAAAGTTTGATAATGATCAGATCAAAGGGGGGGTTGCATGAAACAATTCCCCTGTACATTCTCTGCGTGGTTTAGGATGAGCATTTGAATATTACTTTTCTCTCTTACAAAATGAATTGTAAGGCCATAGATTGTAAGTACATAGATTGCCAGGCCATCCAAATCCTAACAATCATGTAATTTGTGTGGGGGATACTAGGTGAATTTTTCACTCTACTCTCTTAATTTAAACTCATTATCTGGGGCTCTACCAATTAGACTGAGAAAAGACTGATAAGCAGGAGAAAATGTTATTTTCACAAATACACATAGTGGCTTTCACAGAAAGGTAAAAATTTAAAGAAATGAGGCCTGAGAATATATGCCCTCATAACAAAAAAAAGAGGATACATTAGTCTCTTTTTCTGCTGCTGAGACACAGTATCTGATATCCACAACTTGAAAGAGGAGAAGTTTAAGTTAGCTCACAGGTACAGGGATTCAGTACATGGTTCACAGGCTCCAAGGCAGACACACCATGGCAGAAGAACACTGTGAAACAAAGCTGCTGAACTCATGTTAAAGATGTCACATCATAGTGACACATGCCTAGCTATGTTTATAGCAGCACAGTTCCTACTAGCTATGTTTGGAAGTGGCCTACATGTCCATCAACAGATGAACAGGTAAAGACCATCTGGTATTTCTACACAGTGAAATGCTGTAATACTTTGCCATTTAGAAGAGTAAATGTAGGTCATTTATAGACAAGGGATGCACCTTGAGACTGTAATGTTACGTGAAATAAATCAGACATGCAAGTATAAATATCCCATGGTTTCTCTCATATGAGAAAATCGAAATATAAATAAAGAACAAAATTAAAGATAGATAATAGGAAGTAGTGAGATAAGTGTTTTGCAAGTGGAAGGGACAGAGAAATAGAGAATAGGCAAGAAAGGGCAAAGAAAGGGGATGGAAAAGATTAAGATGTGTTATGCTCACGCACCAACTATCTTTTAGAACTGTAATCATCAGGTACTTTCAGAACATAATGCAAAAATATACTAATGCAAAATAAAAACTGGAAAAAATCAAAGTAATATATTTGGGGTAGTATATTCTTATCCCTTTCAAGTACCTAGTGTATTCTAGGTGACTGAATAGGTATATTTATTATTACATTTAAGTAGAACTATATTACCACTTCAGAAATAATTACAGTAAAACTCTTGATAAGCAGTCCCTTCATTGCAAAGTGTGTGATCAAAGATTTTTTGGTGTGTGGTACTTTCATTCAAACCTGGAACCTAGATAAAGACTTCTACTACTGGTTATATGGCTCTGGTGCAATCAAAGAATTTTGAGTTCAAAGTAGTCTGGGGCATCATAAATTTGTTAATTTTAGAGTTAAGTAATTTAACCTAGCAACTTATGTATCTTGCCTAAAAAAACCTCCTATGAATTTGAGTTTGAGACTGATAGTCAAACTCATGCCTCCTTCTATTAACAGGTTTTTACACTGTTTAATTTGACCAGTTCAGATTGTTCTTGTGCTAGGTACTGCTCTAATTGCATGGTACTCAAAAGATTAAAAAATTCTAGATTCTGCTCACTAAAGTCTTACAGTCCATTGGGTCAGAGATATGTTACAAACATGATCACAATTGCAATGCAAATGCTGTTGTAGTAAAAGGACTCTTTGGGGAGGAAAACAGATAAAAGAAAATGTGAGACTACTTGATTTAGAAAAAAAAAATACAGAATGTCCAGATAATTTTGAATTCAATAAGCAGCAAATAATCTTTTAGTATGAGGTATGAAAAATACTTGTTATTTACAGAAAATTTAAACTTAACTAGAGTCCCTGTCATTTATATGAAACTAGAGTAGAGTAACTTAGATGGGACTAGCAATAATAGCAAGTTGCAAGTAAGCAGAGACCAGAAGACTAAAGGACAGTATTTACTGACCAGGTGAAAGTGGTAAAACATGATGTGTTAGCCGAAGAGAGAGCATGTACAAAGTGTCTGAGGTAGAAAAGAACTTGGTGATTTTAAGGCATGGATAGGATGTTAATGTGGCTAAAGAGATTAACAAGGAGAATGGCTTGAAATGGGACCATTTAGGTAGGAAGGGTCAGACCAGGAAGAAAGCATGAACTCTTAAAAATTTTTAAATTTATAAAACCCCTTTAAATCATCTTACATAGAAGCTTGTGCCATATAGCATGTAAGATTGAAGCTACTCAGTTTAAACTGTAGGAACCAGGGATGTTTTACATGTTTTTACCTCTTCAGTTGTTGGATATTTCTCCATCTTCTAAGCCCTGAATTACAGTCCTTCATAGCACTAAACAATTTACAGTCTTAGACCCTATTGACATCTCCCCAGTTGATATCCAGAAATGGAAGCAACTTAATGTTCCTTACAAAAGCATCAATCCTAACAATTCAATGATGAGGAAAGAGAAGCTTGTATACTCATCTTTACTATTTAAGATAATTTGAACTTCAGAAAAATCAATCCTGTACTGTGATTATGGAGAGTGAACTGGTCAGAGCATGTAAAAGTAAGGGTAGCATTTTAAAATTGGTACTGTACCTCCCGGTGAAGTCTGTTAGGAAACTATTGGTAACTAAAAGAATTGTAATATTTGAATTCTAGAATCCACGAGATCTTCCCCAGTTCAAGGCAGGTCACGTCCATAGATGGAAGTGAAGGTTCAGTGAACTCATACTGTGACATCACACATGTGCTGGGACAGAACATCCCATTTCCTGTCCTACAAATCCAAGGCAGGAGGCTCAGAGAGGCAAAGCCACTGGTTAAAAGTGACCAACTAATTAGGCACAGGGACAGAGCTTGCATCTAACCCTGTCTGCAGAGGATAAGAAACAATTGAAGGAAAGTCTGGTCTAAGGCATATATTACTACTGTTTCAAAAGACATGTCTCTCAAAGTGATTTTGATTTCTGTTTTGTATATATTTCAGTCTTGGGAGTTTTTTATGACTTGTTTGCAAAAGCATCAACATTTACACTTTTGAACAGATTTTCAATTTCATCTTTGAAGATTTTAATTTCCTATACTCCTCCGGGGTGTCAATCACATCCCTTCCCATAAGAGTTTTGTCTTTCATGTCAGGAGCTATTGAATTTCCTATAGTGATAATATTAAGTCTTGACTATAAAGCACTTTGAAAACACATTTTCACTTTTTTGTTAGACTTAATTTTATGCATTGAATTTGAAACACTACATATTATTTAAGCAATGAATATTTATTGTTATTAATATTCTGATTATTATTCTGCTCACAAAAAAGAGAAAAAGGAGAAGTGCCAGGAAGCAGAAAAAGAGAAACAAACATGATTACCAAAGAGAAAAGAGCACATCTTCTTTTACCCCTCTGATCTCTGGCTTTTATAACATGCAACATTTAATCAAGGTAACTTAAGAAAATAGGACATAGGGTTATATTTTCAATAAAAATGATTAAAAACATGAGTTTCCTGTAGTTCTACAATAAGGTGGAATATACTACCTGTAGTGTTTAACTGAGGAAATTGATCACCTTATTTCAAAGGTTGTGGAAAGCCAAGAAAAATATATTTATTCAACATGGCTAAAGATAATTCCCCTCCATTGAAGTTCTGACAAACCAGTGATTTCTGGGGTGTCCCATTTAGAAGGATGTGGAAGTCAAATCTCAGCTGAAAATAATGAATCAGTGACCAGCAGGCAATAGATCTCATTACCATGGAATGGAGTGTTTCCTTGTGAAATGCAAATGTTACCTACAGAGCGGGTATGAGAAGGCAGTGGATAGATCTCTGCCTAGTTAAGGGCCTGTATATATTTAATAGGTATTCTTAATAATGTACAATATACACATTAATGTTAAACATATGCAATGTTACTACATTAGCTTAACCTATATCTCTTTTTTACTAAGTGCCCAATACTTTTCAGGGGGATTTATTTTTATCTTTAATATAAAAAAAATAGAAAAAAATTCAGATGTTTATTGTGGTAAATAGTTCGTGAAAACCATATAATATTTGATAAATAAATAAGATATATAAATAATAAAGGAACACTATTACATGGAAAATTACTGTGTTTTCAACACAGTTTGGGTACAAGGCAAACCGGAGACTTGCTTATGTACTGGAGACAAGGGTGGAAACATATGGATCAGTTGGAGAAATTAGAAGACTGAAAAGAGGAACAGAAAATGAAAACCAGTTTTCTACCTTTAGAAAAATAGTAGTGAATGCCAATATTGGAGGAACAGCTACTACAAGACAAAGTGAATTAACCAGGAAAAACCAGTGTTGAGTGCTTGGAGTAGAGCAATCGTATCAGATATTTTCTCAATCTGTTACATTTTATGGAAAAGTGAAATAATGGTAGCTCATGTTTACTTCATACCTACATCCTAAGCATTTTACAGCATTTTCATTTTTTTCTCAAATATAACGACACCATGCATGGTTCCTGGATAATTAGTAAAAATTCAATAATATTTGTTGAAATCCCATAAATATATTTCTTCTCTACTGCAAAATATATAGGCTTTTGAAACTTATTTTTTTTATTTTGTTGTTGTTATAGGCCCATTTATAACTTTGGTAAAGTTTATGAAATGTCTTCTTGGAATTTATATTTTCTGGTGACTGATTGCCAGAATGCCCATTTACATAGGGCTCTTCTTTTCCAAAATATGTTAGCACCCCAATTAAACAATAGGTGCCAACTTTTATCAAGTACTTACAATTTGTTAGACATTGCCCTGTTTTGCATATAATATTTAAATTAATCCTCATACCTCTACAAGGTAAGTCCTAGTTTTCTGTCTTAAACTGATGAAGAATCAATTTAGAAGAGATGAAGTTTCTTACCCAAGCTCACAGAACTGAGTCTCAAACAGAGATATTTTATTGTTGCAGCCTGACCTGGAACACTTACCAAAGAACACTGCCTAATCTGTGCTTCTGCTGCAGGGAGAAATGGGGATATACAGCAAAGACCCCTTATCTCCCTAGGAAGAGCCTGAAATAAAAGTAGTTGACTGCAGCTCCTGACTTGATGTGAGCAAACTTTCCTTGACTGCAGTGAACAAGCCGTTCCCCCCACAGCACCCTGATCCTTTGGAGAATCTGCATACTTGCTACATTTGCTTAGACACTGGCAGAGATGTAGCTCTAAATTACCTCACGCATGTTTCAGTCCATTTAAATTGTCATTGTAGAATTCTGTCGGTTAGCAAAATACCATCCCCTGATTGACTATAGAAAATAGCACAATTTTCTGGTGAGGGGAAAAGCAATGACTTCTTGATTATAGTCTGGCAGAATGACTATTGTTTTTTAGTAAAACATAAGATAGCTGCATCTATAAAATCCTTTTATGTAATTGGGTTCAAGGTATATTTGTATTTTGCCACATGTTGACAGCAAATAAATAGGCAAAACATTTTTAAAGAGGCTTCATTGCACATTTAAATGCCCTTTGTTACAGTTGAGGCTAAAGAGGGTGAAGCATGCCTCACTTTGTGTGTTTTTCTCTGTCTTTGGTGACCATAGCATTGCTATCAGACAATGTTAATTCAAGAACACTAAACACAGCCTTGGACTGAGAGTTAGATTTTATCCAGCTGGTCCCAAGGGAAAGCACTCTGGTTAGATTGGGACCATTAGCATCTTGATGATTGATCAACTGAGTTACTCCCATTTAGCATCATCATTTTCACATTTAAAGTAATTTCGGTCAGTAAGAGCAAATTATACTAATTATTTCCAAGTGCAAATGCATGTTTAGAAAGCATGTGGTTTAGAAAAAAAAATAAGATACAAACCCAACACTAATGACTCCTTGAGGGATTTTCACACGTGTAGGTACTATTTTTATTTCCTAGTTCTGAGCAATCATCATGGTGTCATATTTGTATCACTTTCCCACTGTCATGTGGCAGAGAATCTCCCTTTCGAGAAATTTCCCCCAAGTACCTCTGTTGGAGCCTGAGTTCTGCTACTAATTATTTCTGTGAGCTTGGGTTAAGGGACTTCACCTCTTCTAAACTAATTCTTCATCTGTTTAAAAGAACAAAAATAGGACATACCTCCAAGCAGTATAAAGATTAATTGAAATATTACTGTAGTAAAATTTTATTTTTCTTATTTCCTGCACTAGGAATTAATCAGTTAAAACTGGGCCAGAAATCACACAGAAATCCTAGGTGATACCCATAGATAAGATGAATTCCCAGGATTTCACACAGCTTCCTTTAGGAACAGCTTCCTTTAGAATTCCTTCAGAATTCCTGCTGACACTGATTACTGAGCAGTGGTCTGCATGGGCTTGGCTGAGTGAACTTGCTTGTGGCAAACTGAAAGTAGCTGCAAACTTTTTACTCTCTTACTTCTTGAGAATATAATTTATCTCCCTTAAATCTCCACTCTGTTAATAACTTCCCAATTCAGCGCAAGTTACATTCTGGTATTTCCAAGGCAAATTCCTAAGAAGACTTATAGCCACTGTCCAGGTCTCTTGGAACACTTTCCTGGGATCCTTAAGTGGTCATGCAGAAAATCTGACTGCTTACTCTGAAATGGAGTGTAGTTGTGCTCCATGATTGCTCTATCAGAGCCCAGGCTTCTGTCCATCTCTTCCAAGCACCATTTTATTTAAAGTTTCAGTGAAGGTTTTATCTTTATTAAGGCATAATGAAGCCACCAGATTGGGAAACAGCTGCCATTGTAAGAACTGTTATGGTTCTCCTGTGAGAAAGCATGTTCTGTCACACAGGTCATGTGTAGAAGCATTGCAATTGGTCAAGTGGCAGAAGGAACATGAGAAAGCATGATTATGGGATGGAATCAGCTAAACTTGCCCAGTAAGCAAGTTTAATGTGGGCGAATTTAAATAATTTCAGCAGGATCTGGAGTATAGGGCTGACCTAAGTTGTCTGATATCTGGCCCCAGAGTGATTAGGACATGGGAATACTGCCCTGAAGTATGAGAGCTCTTGAGAACCTGATAAAGGCACGTGTTGTGGTACCTGGGATTGGCAGGTTTCGGTATGAAAGTTACTCTCAGGGTGAAATAGTTTTCTGCCTGTAAGAATTAGTTTACTCTGGAAGGCGTGATCCTTTCTGGGTTGGCGAGGTACAGGTGCCATAATGTCACGAATACAGAAACCAAGAAAGTACTGTACAGTTAATGTCATTAGAAATGTAAGTGAAACCACCTTAGACTCTTATCGAAAGCCTGTCTGCCAACCAGCATAATGTTATTGAGGGAAGTCAATCAGTGCTCTGTGAAACTGAGAATCCCCTAAATCCCACCTGAATTTCTGACCCATCAGTAACTGTGATATAACAAATGAGCTGCATTAAACCATGGAATGTGGGGTGGAATGAGTTTTTTTTTTTAATTGGTAATACTGGAAATTAAACCCAGAGTCTCATTGAGCTACATCCTTAGTTCTTTTTTATTTTGTGAGACAGGGTCTAGCTATATTGATAAGTTGCTCAGTCTGTGATCTTTCTGTCTCAGTCTCCCAGAATGCTAGTATTATAGTTGTGCTGTATCCAGCCCAGCTTGGGATATTTTGTAATGCATTAACAGTTACTAAGATATTGCTCTGCAATTTTAGAGTTCCTTTGCTTTCTGTCTTGCACATCAAAAATCCATTTTAAAATGAGTATTCGTTTGAGACTAATGCAAACATTCAACAAAATTTTAATAAAGGCAATTTCTTGGTAGCTTTTGGCTGAATTACATTTAGATAATATAATTAATCAGACTTTTAAATGTTTCTGATACACAGGAAAACCATAAGTAAAATGTAAAATAATGCAAATGAATACTAGAGATAACTCCTGATTTCTATGTGTAAAATCACATTTTCTAACTTGAAGAAGTAGTGAGGCTCATATATTCTTTGGAAACTACTCTTTTTCAGGGGAGTCGATGGGCTACCAGGTAAGATCAACAAACTTGGATCATGAGCATGACAGTATTGTTGAAAACGGTGAGGTTACACTGATGGCAGGTGAAGAAAGCTAATACTACTTATGTTTTCATAAACTAATTGCCGAGTGTCGCAGGGTTTTGCAAACAGTTGTTCCACTGCTAGCGTCAGTGATGTCAACTTTCCCCCACCCCATAGTTGCCATCACCTGAGTTTAACACACACTCATGTCATCTATTTTCTATCCTGGTGGTGGTGGGGAAGCCAACTGAATATCTCCATATTAGTCATCAGCTGTCAAGACTGACCAATTTCAATTACTGCCCTTCGGTGGCAGTTCACACTCGAGAAGGAAGTCAGGATGGCACACCGAGATGGCACACTTGTGACAGATCTATTTTAATTGCTCTTCTTATCCACGTTTAACCTCTATCTTTTGACGGGAGAAAGAAGCTCAGGGAGGAGGTAAGTTTTCCTGCCAGCGATCACACAAGGTGGGGCGGGGATGTGGCCTGCTAG
This sequence comes from Hydrochoerus hydrochaeris, assembly GCA_004027455.1. Lineage (NCBI taxonomy): Eukaryota > Metazoa > Chordata > Mammalia > Rodentia > Hydrochaeridae > Hydrochoerus > Hydrochoerus hydrochaeris. The sequence goes on along the minus strand of PVLA01000682.1, from coordinate 433,745 downwards.
GAAGAGAACCGGCCACATCCATCAGTATATGCACGTCACTGACTGCTGGCGATGCTTTCATTTCCCTCTGAGGCCTGCACTGGCAACTGTCTGTTATCAAAACACTTTGCATTTAATCAGCTGCCTGGGTGGAGGTTCCTGCTGATCATCCATAAATTATTCATTAATTAAAAAAACTAGACTTTATTTTTCTTCATCTTCCAAGAAATGAATTTTAAAGGGCCCATAGCAGGAGTTTCCCTACGTGAACTGTTCCTTCTAACAATGCTGTTCATTTGACCTTTTGGTTGCAACTTTGTGATTGTATCAGAGGAGACCCCCATCAGGGACTGGTCTTATGGGGTTGTTGCTGTTTTGCTCTTTCTTTTCTTTTTCTTTCTTTCTTTCTTTCTTTCTTTCTTTCTTTCTTTCTTTCTTTCTTTCTTTCTTCTTTCCTCCCTCCCTCCCTCCCTCCCTCCCTTCTCTCTCTCTCTCTTTCTTTCTCTTTCTTTCTTTCTTTCTTTCTTTCTTTCTTTCTTTCTTTCCTTCTTTCCTTCTTTCCTTCTTTCTTTCTTTCTTTCCTTCTTTCCTTCTTTCTATCCTAAGGGATGTGAGTGATTTTTTGAAGTAAAAAGGAAATAAGAGATATTAGTAAAGCATTTATGACCTTTCATTTTTCATGTACTGGTTTCTCAGGGGATTTTGTATTGTGGGTTTGGTTTCTTGGATGTTCTGGTTTCTAGCCCAGCCAAAATTACATTAAAACATCTTTCTGCAATAGTAACTAGCTAATATTTTATTGCCCCTGACTATGCTTCAAATTGCAATATTGATCATACAACAAGGTTATTTATTTTAATCTTCAAGCAACCTCTATGTAGTAGCTTCGGTGATTATTTATATATTACAGATGAATAGATGGTTGAAGATTTTAAGTAGCTCATCAGGGTTATGTCGCTGGGAAGTAGAGCTTGGATCTTACTTTCAAGGAGTCTGACTCCAGAATCTGTGTTCCTCGGCTCTCTTCTGTACTACTCACTAGCAGTTCATGGCTATTTTGTTTCATTAGCCATTTTCATCATCATTACTGTCTTGCTGGAGAATAACATTCTTCTCAGGATCCACAAATTTGTTAATGCTTCGAAAACTAGAAAAAAAAGAGATGACATAATTTCAATCATATTAGGAAAAGACTAAAGTAACTAAATTAATTCTCCCAAAGAATTAAGAACCAAAGACTCGGGGCCAGGCATATAGCTCAGTGACACAACACCTCCCTGGCAAGTGTAAGGTCCTCAGTTTGATTTCTGGTACCAAAACCAACCAACCAACCAACCAACCAACCAACCACCAAAGATGAGGATGGTAGTCATAAGATTGGAGAAAATTGTAACAAAAATTGACCCAGGTATTTGTAACTTTAGGAAGGAAATAAACCAGGAGTGAAAATAGAACCAGATGAAACTAAAAAGGACAGAAACATTGGACATCTTCGACAGTTGCAGTGTTCTTTCCACATGGAAGCACAGCAGTAGACTGCAGAATTTTTTATTCACATCACTGCTTTCATTTAGTTCATGTTCAAGGCAGGTCTAGAGCATTATGAGAGCTATGATCACACAGATATATGATAGATAATACATGTCACCCTTAATTTTAATCTTTAAACTAATGGGGCAAAATTTGTCAGTCAGCAATATTTATGGACTCACCTGCGATGTATTAACTAAAGAAATATGCAAAATGTTGTGAAAAATACCATAGTGTTCTTGCAATGCCAGTATGTCAAATGATACCATTTTTTGCCAGATGGAAGGACTCTTAGAAACCAGAGTAAGGTGTTAACAAGTTTCCAAATTGGAAGTGGCAGTTAGGACAGGAGACAGAGAACATGTAAACCTGTGGATACCATGGCTAGCATAGTCCAGAAGGAGGTAAATTACAATCAGTTATTAATCATAGTAGAATTGAGAGAGGTTAAGGAGGTAATTAAAACCTGTCCTCTGAATAGAGATGCAACCTTTAAATTTAAAGAATTGCCCTGACAGAATTCTTCCTCATTATTGAAAGTATAAAATCCAATATTTTACAGTGTTCCTTTTTAAATGAAAGCAAGTCAAAACCACCTAGGGACATGTGAGTTAATTGTGCTCATTTATAAACTATAAAATGCTTTATATCTAAGACAATGTAAAAGAAAAAAAAAACTGAGATCAAATTCATGACTTCTTAATACCAAGATTCTTTGTATTTACTTAGGAAATATTCCAAACAAATTATAATACAACTCAAGAAATATCAGGTCTCTTTTATAGCTACTTAGTAAAATTGAGAAGCCAAATAGTGCAAATATTTAGCATAATTAATATTGAAGCACAGATCTAAGTTTTAAATGAGATAGCTATCCCTGCCCCTGGGAGTGTGGCACATTGATCGTGTAGCTCTCCATCATCAGACAATTAGTGCTTGGGGAAGAGCTCATATTTACTGAGTACATATTATGTAGTAGGAAATGACTCTGCTCTGTATGTTATTTTATTGAACTCTCAGAAAGATTGTAATTGAGACAACATTGATACAATTACACACGAGGAAACTGAGAGTCAGGGAGCTGAAGTAAGATAGCCAAAGGTCTCAAGTTTGTGACTATGGAAGCAGAATTCAAATGCAATGTCACCGGCCCAAGACTTTCTTTTATGTTGTCTTCTAAAATATAGGTGTTGGAAGCCACTGAGCTATTGATCATTTACACATGTGGAGCTGAAATCACAAGCGCCTGAACAGAAGTGCCCCAAGGGCACAGAGCATGTGAGAAACGACCTGAGATCATGGAGTGCTGGAGGTGAACAGGTGTCCAGCCCCAAGTGATAACATGGGGCACAAGAAGTGAGCTAGTTAAGCAAAGAGGCATGCTATGACAAGTGTATCAATAAATGCATTGTGGTGTTTGAGTAGCCTTTTTCTCCCATCTGGTGGAAGGGCTGCACCTGACCCCAGCTTTCTGTGTCTATCTTTATTTTCTTCATCTCTAAATTCCCTGGGAACTTCGAGAGCTCTTGTGCCCACCAACTTATAGATACTTCCTGCATAGGGTAGGTGCTTATTAAATGTTTAATGTATAATGCTAAAGAATCTATCCACCTGTACTCAATGGGCTTGAACCGTTATTACAGAGACATAAAAGTGAAATAAAGTACAATTAAAGCAAACCATGAATACTAATACAGTGACAGAAATAAAGACATATCAGTGATATTGTTTCTAGAAACTCAGGACACTTTCCCAGGGGAAGAGAAAATTTTTTGCTTATTTATTTATTTATTTATTTATTTATTTATTTAATTTTTAAAAATTTTATTTAAAGAGAAAAAGCAAAACAGAAAAAGGGGTAGAAACAATTACAGAATTTCAGAAAAAAAGCAGTAAGAAATCACTAGTTGATAAATTACATATTGTCTTCTTAGACCTAGTTGTTAAAGTTACAAAATTAAAGCATACAAAGAAAGTGGACATTCAAACAGTGAGACTGCAAAGAAGTTCAGTGATCCAGTAACAACTTAGCAACATGGTTATCAATCCTACACACTTAAACATACATGCAGCCATATCTTCTAGAGCACTTTCTTTTCTTCTTTTTACTTTTAAAGTCCATTATCTGCTTAGTTATATCCTGTTTCAGGTTGCTCAGTACCTTACTGGCTTGTTTTGTTGTTGTTATATACTTTTAATCACTTTATATAATTCGGTTGCCTTGTTTTGAGTTTCTCCTCATCCATGATCCATGGATCAGCTTTGGTGGAGTTGGGAGATTTTTGGAGGTATTTTGTTACTTTCTTATCTACTTTTTTTTTTTTTTGAAGGTAGCAAAATACAGCAGAACAAGACAGAACAAGCCTATGTGACCGCGGTGCAGTAAAACTACCACAGAACCTCAGAGCAGGTCACCAGGACACGAGCAATGGGCTCAATAGTACAGCCCATTTTGTTCACATTGGCTGTTCTTTCAATCAGGTAGAGGAAAATGGAAGGAAATATCGAACTTTTAAAAACAGAATATTGAATAAAGCAGTACCATTAATCAAAACTGAGCAAATCAGTGATAAAAATATTTGCCTTCAAAGAGATGGTAGAAGGAAATCCTCCTTACTTGCCACGCTATATACATTCATCCTCCAAAAAGATACTCAGACCGTGGGTGCTGACTTGCTAACGGGGGTGGGGGGGGGATGGATCAATGTCTGATTCTTAGCCCGCGCACCAGCAGGGCCCCAGCTGCTTACCAGGGCTGCGAGTAGGCCACCTGTTCTCCCAGCGCCCAAAGTTCCAACATGATGCAGAGCTCAGGAATCGCTGATAGTTCCTGCCCCGGTGCACCAGTGGCTTGCTAGGCCCCCAGCTGCTTACCAGGGTGGCCAGTAGGCCGCCTGTTCTCCCAGTGCCCAAACTAGCCACTCTGGTGAGCAGCTGGGGGTCTGGCAGGCCACTGGTGCACCAGGGCAAGAACTATCAGCAATTCCTGAGCTCTGCATCATGTTGGAACTTTGGGTGCTGGGAGAACAGACCGCCTACTGGCTGCTCTGGTAAGCAGCTTGGGGCCTAGCAAGCCACTGGTGCACCGGGGCAGGAACTATCAGCGATTCCTGAGCTCTGCATCATGTTTATTTAATTTTTAAATATTTATTAATATATATATTTTATTTAAGGGGAAAAACAGGAAAAGGATATAAATAATACAGAATTCTAAAAAAAGATAAACAGTAAGAAATTGCTAGTTGATAAGTTACATATTGTCCTCTTAGAAACTGTTGCTCAAGTTCCAAAAGTAAAGCATACAAAGTAGATATTCAAACAGTGAGAGTGTAAACAACTACGCATGCATGAATCTCTGCATGTATTTCTATCCTTTCTGTATTAGAAGGAAAAACAAAACATAGCAAGATAAAACAAAACAAATTTCTATAAAAACATGAAACCAAAAAGTCATATAAAACCATAGTACAAGGTGATCTACAATGGTTACTGTGTTGTCTCTAGTTATCTTCAATAGAACTGTCTATATCATCAGGCATATTTGAATATAGCAGTATAATTGAATATAGCAGTACATAACAATATTAGTATAAACAAAAAATTATAGACAATGTAAAACTTCAAAGGTAGGTAATAATCAAAACAGAGTGGATATCCTAGTGAATCTTGTCATCTTCAGTGTGATTGCCTGTACTCTCAGATTTTATACTATCAATCATAATAGCTTTGAATAAAATCTATCAATACAAAACAGCAATCTAACAAACCAGATTTAATTAATATCAGTCATGGTAAAACAGTGTAAGTTATACAGAGCTTCAGATTAAGTTAATAGGAAATTAAGAATGATTACCATACTATATCCTGCTATTTTTGGGATAACTGTCTGTGCGCTCAAATCTAGCACAAGTAGACAAACCGGAACAGAATATAGTCCATCTAAGCAGAGTGGTGTGAGTAATGTGGGTTTTAAATCCTGGTACATTACTAAGAATATCTTCTACCTTCTTTTTTTAGACTATTCCTCCCCTTCACTTCCATAGCGTGCTGTGCATTTTGGGTCCAACAAATCCCTCAGTTTTTAGATTGGGGGGCAACCTACTATTTACCTAAATGGTTCTGAACCTTCTCACTCCTGGACTTGATCTCATGTTGTATTCCTTTACCTGTTATAGCTGACTAGTTCTCTATTGCACATAAGTATCCTGTCTTTCCATCCTATCTACAGATGGTGGTCAAGTTGCCCCTATTTCTCTCTGGCTCCCTGTCACATAGAGCATTGTCTTCTCATATTTGATTTTCAGTCCATAAGCTGTCTCTCAGGTTGATTATATTTCCTACACAGAGCATCTTGATGGACCCTACCTCCTGATCTACTTTGCCTGTATTTTTTTTTCTTTTAGTGTATCAAGGTCATCTGTTTTAGAGATTATAGCCAACCTTCTCTGCCTTATTTCTGCTATGCTATTTTCTGCCATTGTTTGTCTACTTTTCTCCATCATTTTACTGCCTGTCCTGTTCATTAAGGCCTTTCTGCCACTGTTTCCAAAATCCTGGTATATATATTTTTCTCTCTCTCTAGAATGTCCTTCAGTATTCTCTGTAGGGCTGGATTGGTGGTCACAAATTCCCCCAGTTTCTCTTTGTCATGGAAGCATCTTGTTTCTCTATTAATTTCTATTGACAGTTTTGCAATAGAATGCAATCTGGGCAGGAGGTTATTTTCTTTCAGGGGTTGGAATACTTCACTCCAAGCTCTTCTTGATCTGATGGTCTGTATGGAGAAGTCTGCTATGATCTTGATGGGGTTTCCTTTATAGGTGATCTGTTTCTTTTCTCTGATGGCTTTTAATATTCTGTTTTTATATTGAATTTCTTGTATCTTGATTATTGTATGTCTGGGTGTAGCTCTGTTTTGGTTGTAGGTGGCTAGAGTTCTGTTTGCCTCATATATCTGAATATCATTTTCTTTTCCTATGCTTGGGAAGTTTACCTTAATTATTTCCAAGAATAACCTTTGTAATTCTTTTATTTTTATTTCTGCTTCTTCACTCACATTTCTTATTCTTATATTATAGATTCTCTTGTCATCTTCTAGCCTTTGTATTGTTACTGCCTGGTTCCTTGTTATTTTTAAGAGATCTTTCGTTTCATGATCACACATTGCAAACTTGTCTTCAAGTTTTGAAAGTCTATCCCTTAGTTTCTTTCAAGCAGTTTTTCCAGCTTTCAATGGGGTTTTTAATTTCCTGGTAGTCTCTTTGAATGTTCTTCATGTATTCTAGGTTTTCTTTATATTCTTTATCAAATGCTTCTCACCTTTTTTTTGTTCCTCCCTTCTTCCGTCTGTGTCTTCTTGAGAGGTGCTTAGCATTTCTTTTATTAATCTACTTATATCTTGCTTTAACTGATTTAATATTTCAGTTTTGAGCTCATCTACAAGGTCCTGAATATATCTCTTAATGTCCATTGATGCCGTGTCTGATGTTGCATGTTTGCTGCCCTCAGTTCCTTTGTATTTCCCTCTCCTGGATCAATGTTCAGAGTTTTGGGCTGGGTGCTTTTTCTTGTTTCTTTCTCTTGTCATGTTTTTGGTTTCTTTCATACAGGTATATAGTGGAAGTCCCAGACCCTTTCCTTGTTGGTTATAGTTCTTCTGAAGCATACTGGCAAGGGATTTCTGCCCTCTCCTGTTTGCTTTTGGTCATTGAGGTGTAGGCACGGTTTGCATATGATGGCCCCTCTACACCTTGCCAGTCAACCTTCTGGAGCCTTCAGTAGGTTAGTGTGTGTTATGCGTCAGGAATTGGTTTGGGATGGCTTATTGGGTCCTGGCCAAGGGTATGACACAGGCCAAGCAGATCCCACCAATCTGCTCTGGGAAGGGCGCAACCAACTGAAGTCACTGTCGTTCCTAGTTCAGGTTCCTCCTGCCTGATTCCATGTTGTTCATTTGGTCATGCCCTTCCTGTGGGGGGTTCCTTATTCCCAGCACTCACTGTGGTTTAATGGAGGTCCCTTGCTGGCTCCATTTTCTGTTGGGCTCACCAACCTCGGTCTTCAGTGTGACTGGTTAGTCACAGTGGCAAGGTTTTGGGTGTTCCAGCGTGTTTGGGCTGCTCCAGCTGGTCACAGTGGGTCATGACTGCAAGCTAGGGCTGCTCTGGTCAGTTACTGGGGTGGCGCAAATTCAGTTGGCTGGAGAGTGCTGTGGCTGCTAATCTCAGCTTCTGCAATGTATCTTGAGACTGCATGTTTGACCAGCTCTTTTGCCTTTAGTTTCTTCCTAGGTCGAAAGGGTCCATCTCCCTCTGTCTGGACCTCTCTCCAAGGCATTTTATTATGGCATGTGTTGTCTCTCTCCGGGAGGCTCTGTATAGTGTTGTCTATAATTTGCCATCTTTTCTTTCTCTATTAATATATATTTGCAGTGCATAATTATTACATTCATTGTGGGGAGTTGGTACTTTGATATAATACATCTAATTTCTTTTTATTTATCTTACCCTCTTTGTTCCCTCTGGTTCATGGTCCCTGTTCCATTTGCAAAAGATCTGTCTCCTAGTTTGTCATTATCTATCTTTTATTTTGCTTTTTAAATTATTTACACTGGGTTTCTCATAGAAAAGGAATTATATACTCTTTAAGCTTGTCCATTTGATTTATTTCACTTAATGTTATGGTCTCAAGGTACATTCATTTTCCTACAAAGTAATCAAAATTTTTCCTTCTATATGGTACAATGCAGTACTTTTCTTTTTAAAATATATAATTTCCAGTTAAAATTTTCACTTTGCATCTTTGTGTGCCTACACATGCACATATGCAAACAGTTGTAAGTATACATGTGTATCCTTTTAGATGAATTTTGCGGTTTTTTTAGTATATCATACTGGATATACTAAAAGTATATTCATTCTATGGTAGTTTTATTGTAATGTTCAGTGATACTGCAAGTTAAGTGCATTTTTAGTTTTTTTGTTTGTTGTTGTTTGTTGGTTTTCTTGACAGACAATCATAGGTTCTCCCAGTGAAAATGTCCTCCATGTAAATGTTCTTATTTAGTTCCTGAAGAAAATTTCAGGACTGACAACCTGTTTCCAGGGATAAGCATCTCACTCCAGCCAGGCATGCTCGACTTGTGAAGCAGCAGGGGATTCTGAACATTGAGCCACATGCCTTCCCAAAGGCTAAAATCAATCTATTGCTGACAATAGTTTTGACTGTATTGTTGTGAATCCCTAGAAAACAAGGCAGAAGTAGCTTTTGATTTAGTTCTTTAGTTGGAAGGGCCCCTGAAGAGCTGTTTGGATGACAGTGAAGTTAACCCTCAACCTCTCTGTTTGGGATGATTTAATTAAGGCTCTTCAGTTGGCATCTGCATAATGCAAGGTGAATTGCATTAAATGTTACATTCAAAACCAGCTCCTCACTTTTCATTACTACATGGAAAAAAATTTCTACTTTTTTCATTTTAGGTTATTTATAGATTATTACATAGAGGTTTCCATTTTCTTATTTATCTTAACATTTTTGTATTTTTGTTTATTTTCTAATTGCAGGTTATAATAAATGAAAATTACAGCATGCAAAATATCTAATATTTAGTTAATTAGTACAAGTAAGGTACAAAATTTTTATATATGTGATTTCATTTAATACTCAAATCCTATGAATTACTCTATTGTTCATATTTTATAGGTGAGAGAATTGAGTCTTAGAGGCTTGAAAGAAAATTTTCAAAGTTACCAGTATAATAAAAAGGTAGGGTAACATTGCAAAGTTGTATTTTTGAAATCCACACATATCTTAAGTGTCCATGCTATTACTCTTAAGGTTAGACTGGGAAAATTGTAATCACAGATGGATGGTCTCTTTGACCATATTTCATCAATCTATGTTCACTCACTCAATAGCCATTTATGATTGACACATAATATTTGAGAGATATTAGAGATCATAATACAGGACAGGCAACTTTGTCCTCAAATTGGTTTGTGAAACTAGAAATTTGGTATGAAATATCAATTCTGGTCATCACTAACCTTTAAAATTCAGCTATGTACTGGTTCATTTATTGATCCAAATTAAGGCAACATCCTTTCTCATGTAGTCATAAATACACAGTTTAAGACATGAAGATTTCTTCTTTGTCTATTTATTTCAGAATTTTACATTTGTCAATTCAGCTTTCTGTCTTCCATTTCATCCTTCCTGCTCTGTTCTGTAACTTTCCTCTGTTTAAGATTTTTTCCCTTTGACATTCCTTGATTTTATGCTCAAAAAAATATTTCTACTTTTAGAAAAAAAAATGTCTGCATAGGTTAACCTCTCTGATTTATCCTCATACAGAAATAGATTAGAAGACTAATGGAACAGTTAATGGCTATTAACCTGTTTCTAAGTTTCAGTAAAAACCTCTCAGATTTCACAAGGATTTCTTTTCTAACTTCAAAAGCAAACCCAGTGTTTTGGGGTATCACATTATTTCTTTTTTGAGGTAATTATAATCCTGCCCTCCATGACAGTTGAGAGTTGTATCTCTCTATTTTGTCACTCTGTTATAAATGTTTTATACACAGGAACATTATCTAATTGATCATGGCCCTGATATCACTTATGTCTACCGGGGCTAGTAAGCAGACACTCTGTAAAGATGGTTGGTCCAAATCCTATCCATAGCTATGTATTCACCTATGCCCGGGAAGCCAATAGACAATTAAATCAGAAAAATCCTTGGCCTCATGAGGTTTTTAACCTTCAAATTTATCAGAAAGGGTAGACAGAAGAAAGAGGGGAAATAAGGAAAAACTAAATAACAATGCATGAATGACTATGGTGGGTAAAATTATGTTAACAATCTTATATTTACTATGACCTTTAGTCTTTTAGCTATATGACAAAGGAAGTCATTTCAACTTTCCTTAGCAATTGCATTGTTTGATGGGATCAACTGAGTCATCAGACTTTCTGGGCGACAATTATTTGGTGGTTTTTACCTCTGGATGTTTTTTCTTTAAGGGAGGTTAAGAGCTGGATTGCTTTTGCTATTGCATTTAAGTGGAAGGTTGTTTTAAATAAACACATTACTTCTTTCCCTATTATCCTTCCCGTACACTTGGCATTCATTGGTGATAACACTGGTGCATAGCTTGATTTTTTTTGGTTTCAAAAGAATAAATTAATAATCTCTAAAACCCTGTCCGTCATTGCTATGTAGGAGCCAGCTGAGAAAGATAAACTGGCAGTATGTAAATACCAATATAAGAGTTTGATTATTGTTGCTTAGAACACTTTTTTGAACTGAAAGATGATTTCTATTATCTTTCTTTTCTGCAGAGCATGTATCTTAGAATGAAGGATTGGTTAAGACTGATTTCAGAATAAGATCGCCTCCAGAAAACTATATTTAAATATTCATTTGAGCTAAGGGACCAAAAAAGCTTTTTCCACTTCTCTCAAGTCAGGGTTTTCAGTTCTAGGTTAGAAGTATAGTTACAAACTAGGCCTCCAAACTGGATTCTTCCTTACAAATGAGACAGAACTAACAATAACAAAAAAGTAATAAAAGTATCAGACTAACCCAATTGGCAGCATTGTGATTAAATTTGGGAGACTGGGCATCTCAAAACAAGCCTCATGGAAACTATAATGCCAAGTAATACTAGAGGTGTTTTAGCAATTAGAGAGACAAGGGCTGGTTTACAGATAAAAGAGATCTCAGGACTTTGATTATAGAATCTTAATGAGCCAGATATTGATTTGGTTTCCAAGCAATCAAAAGAGCCCAAACTGTGCTTAAGTAGAGCGGATGGGAAGAGATAAATAAGCTATCTGTTAGATTGCAAAAGGAAGATAAAACACTATATACTAAGGTAGATTCACTGAAATATAAATGATCAGCATCATTGCAAGTGTAACTAATGCAGCAAGACTTTTGAGAGCAGTCCTGTTTTCACTGGCGATTGTTAGACTTAGGTATGTTTGTTCGGAAATGATTATGGTCTATTATGTTAGTTAACCTGAATCCTCCAGAAGTTGATGATAAAATGCAAGAGACTGATTAGAGGTGAGGTCGGTGAACAACAGTAAGGAAGGAATGGGTAAAAGAGAAGATGCAGATCTCCCTTGGGAAGGAAAATGAGAAGAAAGGAAAGCTATGTGGTGTCACTGCAGGTGTTGGTAGAGTTGCCAGAGGTGTCATCAAGGCCATCAGATAGTCCTCAAGTCAAATAATGGCTGGAGAAGTCACCATCTCCAGACTCTACCTTAGTATATAGTGTTTTATCTTGGTTTTACAATCTAACAGATAGCTTATTTATCTCTTCCCACTGCTCCACTTAAGCACAGTTTGGGCTCTTTTGATTGCTTGCAAACCAAATCTTTATCTGTCTCATTAAGTTTCTATAATCAAAGTCCTGAGGCGTCACCTTGATCTATTTTTTCTGTAAACCAGCCCTAGTCATCTTGTCTCTCTCACTTCTAAAAAACCTCAACTAGTGCTCCTGGGTTTAGCTTAGTTGGCTAAGGCCCCACTCTGTAAACGTGAGGTTGTGAGTTCTATCCCAGAGGCAGAAAAAAAAAAAAAAAGACTAAAAGACCTCAACTATTACTTGGTAAGTCACATTGATGGTTGATGTCATGTGTTGTGCTAGATGTGATGCTGAGGAATTTCTATTAACTAATTCATGGTGAGATATATTTGATGTTACTGTTTAAAAACTTGAGAAATTATTCATTTATATAGAAGAAAACATTTCTAATGCTTTTATTGCTACTTTTATGTTTCTGCACTGAATATATACAGTATTAACAACTATAATTAACCAATGACTTAGGGATGTTGATATTTCTACAGAAGAAAACATGGACTTTGATAATTTTTTGAGAGTTTATGGAAAAGTTCTCTTTCCTTGTCTTGGGAGGACCATCATTATTCTTTTCCAACTTGATTTCTGCCAGTGTCTGAGGAATCAGAGAGCAGAGAGAAGATAGGAAATAAATCCTATCATAATTTGCAAAATATTGAGGCAATAAAAATCACCTTAACATACATTAAATGTGTATTTGAACAATGCATGGATGTCGATAGTAGCACAATAAAAAAGGCTTAATTTGTAGCAGAAAGATTTAGGTTAATTACAAAGGAGAGCTCCTTTCCAAGGAAAATATTCAGGTGAATTACATATATGTGAAGAGACCAAAAAAAGAAAAAGAGAAAAGGGAATATTATGAAGACTTCTATTTTAGAACATGTGACTTCGTAAGACTCTAGAAGGATGAGAAGAAATATGTCTTTGTGATGTGGGTACTTTGAATCCTGTCCTATGTTATCACATTAAAGAATGGTGGTCACTGAGCATGGTGGCACATGCCTGTAATTCTAGCACTCTGGAGGTTGAGACAGGTTTGAGGTCAACCTGGCTTATACAGTGAATTCAATTTTAGCTTGAATTATATACATGGTTAGAACCTGTCTCAAAAAAAAAATGGTAATCATAAGCAGTGAGCTCATTGATTTTACTACTTTCTAAGGACTAACATTTTCAAAAATTTTTTCAAAGATTGATAAATGCCCAAAGGATGATATATTCAATGACCAAAAATATGATGAGACTGTTGAGAAATGAAGGAAGAGGTGCAAAAGAATCCTGTTGCATCTTACATACCATGTAGCTATAGCTCTACCATAGAGGTCAGTATGTTAGGGTGAGAGAAGTAATATAGATCTTTATTGACTTTTATTGACTTCTGATCTTGTTAAAGCTATTGTAAGTTGAAAATAAAAGTCACAAATGCTTTTTTTTATACCTAGCCTACTGAACATTACATCTTAGTAACACAGTATATTGCATGGTATCAATGGTTTATTATCATAACTGTGTGACTGACTGGGAGTTGTGGTTGGCTACTGCTATCTAACACAGAGAGTATTTTATGACTTATCACTTGTCCAAAAGAGATCAAAATTCAAATCTGAAGTACAGTTTCTATTGAACACATATTGCTTTTGCACCATCATAAAGTAAAAAAAAATATAATGCAATTCATCATAAGTCTTCATTGCCTGATGCGAGCAATGTCAGATGTTGTCTAAAGAACCATGTTCTATGGGAAACAAATCACTGATATTTTACTCTTTCTATCAAAGATGTTGCTACAAGATGCTGAGAAGTACATGAAGGTCACCTGACCTTGCATGTGAGAACTATTAGGTACTTCAACACTGAAACTGGGGAAGGTACCTTGAAGAAAAAGTAGGTCAACTTAAGGTTGAGCTCTAACAGGGCATGACCTTAACACTTAAGACCTTGTAAGGGGTCTTCTTTACTGAAATATACACTCAAAAAGTGAAGAAGTCCCCATGGGTTGCAGTAGTACAGTACTTCTACTGTGCTTCTGCAGTTAGTACTAAAACTGTGTTCTTTGTCCTCCAAAGCTCAGCTGACCAGTTGTTCAATAAACAATGGTTGAGCAAATAATACACACTAGATTTTGCCAAATGCTGAGCATTCAAAGACAGAAACATAGCAGCATGCTCACTGACCTCAAAGCTCCCATGATAGTGGTATGGAGATGACTATTCAGTTTGCTGCTCCCCTTCCCCAGCTCCTTCCCTCCCTGTCCTTGTTGGTCCTACTGTACTTGATCAAGTGGTGATCCTGGGCTCTACATCACTTGGCCTTTTACTTCCAGATGGATTTTGTCAAGGGAACAAACCAGCAGATGATTGATAGGTGGGAGGGGAGAGAGGTCAGGGTGTTTCTCTTTCTCCTGGTCCAGACTGTGTCTTCTGATGCTACAGCTCCAACATATCTATGGCTCCTGTGCAGTGACTCCTCCTCTACCGCTCCAGATCTCAGTGCTATAGTAACATCCTTTGCTTTCTTTTCAGTGTCATGCCCTTGGGTACTTGTGACAATTTCACAGTTCCTATTCTCTGCGTGCTTAAGACCCTTTGTTTGGCTCATTAACCCTTCTCATAGTTTTAGAAATATATTTCTAATTATCTTGAGCCATTTGAGTATTATTCTGTGTCTACCAACACTTTGACTATTATAAGAGAAGTCATACATAACACAAGAACAAAAAGGAGGATCATGAGAAAGATATTCTGCACTGACCTCTTTTAGAAAGATCTTTTTTTTTTTTTTGGTACAAGCAGCCTTCAGGGTGGAGGTGTTGAGAAAGCTTATTTGACATAGGATATTAAACATTTAGAATAAGTTTAAGAGAATGTTGAATGAAGACCTAAGAGTATTTATGCTAATGTATTACATTCATTCAGATATTTACCCTTGGATCTCTTCCTTTGCATCTTGGTTCAGGTGTCTTTCATTTTATTTAGTTTTAGTTTTAACAAAATATCATCACTTTGCAAATGTCTGTGAGGTCATATCATATTATTTACTGGTGAAAAATAATGAGCAGCAGAAAAGCATAATGTGCTTGTGGGCTGAACAGTAGTTGCCTTAGGAAATGTTTTATATTTAATATGATGCTCGCTTTCTCTGAGCATAATGTTCTCACTTAAGGCCCATCCTCAGTTCATTAAAAGACTGAAGAATGAGGACTTGTGTTAATGTGTGGTCTGATAGTTTTTGCTATGCTATTCTATCTACTTTGTATTTCTTCAGCTGCTACGACCTTTTTACCTCGATCCATTTGACAGGTTGGCTAATTTAGCATGAAACAGTAACCCACAGAAAAAGGCTATCATCTTGCACATGGGAGGAAGACATGGACATGTTGGAGGAAGTTAAACAAACGTGAGCCTTTGACCTTCTCCTTTAACTAGGGCTCCAGTCCAGTGAGCTCATTATAGAAAAATCTGTTAGCATCCCCCACATGTGGTACTGAGCCAGCCCAACGGGGGATCAGGCAAAACTGTTTGTGCATGACCCATCCCTGCTATCTACCAAATTTCTGTAGTTACTTGTACTACATAAAACTGCTCAGTGCACTTTAAAGAGAACATTTTAACCTTACACTCATTTTTTTCTCTTTTTCTTTCAATTTTCTGACTTCTGTGATGAAATCGCCTTAAAGTCATCATATGTGCTTATACTCTGGGCAGTTAATGAATGTGGATATTGTTTTTGCTAATTCTTGCAGCCATAAAAGGCTAGATTTGGAAGCAATGCCAGCTTGTTGCCTGAGGGAAACTTGCAGCAAATAAAGCCACTTAAATCCTGTTGAATTCAAATGGGACATTAGAGTATGAAGGAATGAACAATGTTGTCTAATTTTTTCTCATGTTCTTCCAGTCAAAAAGGAAAAGAAAATAAAAAGAATTTTCTCTTTTCTTTTTGGAGATGTAAATATATAATAATTTTTTAAAAGTTTACAAGCAAAAATAACTGAATGTATGGTACGTGTCATGGTTTTGCAGTTCTAAGTCAAACATTGGTAATTTTTGCCAAACCCTCTGGTAGCTGTTATTATGTTAGTGTGCAAAGAGTAATGAACATTTTATAATAAACTCCCTAGTCTGTTTACTGTGGCAGTCCAGAAAATTGCATGGACCTAGAGGGTATAAAACATTGTTTAAATCAGATGTCAGCCACATTGTGGAAAAATATTTTAAATCAATCTGTTTTGTATAATTGGGCTTGAAGAAAGTCTATGTGAATTTGTGAAAGTCTGAGATTTTCAGTACTTTAAAACAAAGGCAGTTATCACTGTCATTTTGATCACCGTGTTGAGGTTTAAATACCCTCCCCTTTCCTGCCTCCCAAGTCTTGTCCATTCAGAAGTGGCACTCTTGTAAGGTGACGGGATCTTGGGAATGCTGCACTGATGATTAGCTGAATGTACTGTTGTGAGGTGGGTCCTGGTTGGAAGAGGGGATGCATTGGGGCGTAGCCTGGAGGAATGTATTCTTGTTCAGATCCACTCTCTTGCTCTCTGCTTACTGGCTTCCATAGGGTGAGCAGCTTTCCTCTACCATGTCCTTTCATCAAGCTTTTTCTGCTCTGGAGCCAATCTTAGCTTGATCCCACTGGAATCTGTGAACTATTTGGGTGCCATGCCATCTACTGGGTCTCTAGGGAAAAGAAAGTGTTGTTGCTCCTTTCTTATTTAGAATGAGGTAAAGTGGGAATTGTGCCATGTCTGCCACCTTTGTTATGATTTTTGATATGAAATATCAGTAAATTGTGTGTGAAGATGAGAATTGGGTCCACAGTTCACTGACATGGATTTCATAATTAGCCAGATGTTGACATCTGGTTTATATTTTATTATTTTTTACCAAATAGATTTAATAGACTAGTGAATCTACTGTATAGGACAACAGCAGTAGTAAGAAAGTTTTTAGTTAAGTAGAACTAGTTGCCTAAAATGAGGTGATAATTTGCCTTTTTCAAGAGCTTCATGAGATTCTTGAGAAAGTGATATATAGTGTATAGATTAGGAATTAAGGTATGTCATTGTAATTTAACACCTGAACAGGGAAACATGCAGAAGTCTTTTTCTCTTTCTTTCTTTCTTTCTTTCTTTCTTTCTTTCTTTCTTTCTTTCTTTCTTTCTTTCTTTCTCTTTTCTGTACCAAGGTTGAACTCATGACCTTCTATTTCCAAGCAGGAACCCACCCCACTGAGCTACATTCCCTACCTGCGGAAGAGTTTTATTGCAAGGAAAACAGTAAATTGGTCCCAGGAAATGGTTATTAAACAAGATGCACCATCCAAATTACAAAAGATAAGGGAAACACAGATGAATGTACTCACAGTGTATTAGGTGTTATGCAGACTGTGAAGTTTAGACCATGTCAAGTGAAGAGCAATGACATTAACAGACTTGGTTTATAATCGCTTATGTGTACTCCTTCTGTTTATTCTCATTGTTGTTGATTGGAACAGAGATAATTTAGAAGGCATCTTTGGAAGATATGAGGAAGATGTCAAAGCTCCCATCAGCCCATCACTAGATGATAGGCTGGGAGGGAATATGGTAGCCTTGACTGCCCATTCAATTTTCCCATATAGTTACATCCACAGTAAATGATCTTCTGTTGGTTGACTCTAATTTTTAAAGCAGTTAATAATTTCCTAACTGGATCTCTAGGGAAAAGAAACCTGAAGCACTTACTTGTAAGTTTTTTGTGGGGCTCATACATTCTTGTAATTTTTGACAGTTCTGGAAACTTCTTTCTTAAAAATCTTTTACATTCAGCAGGTATTTTCTGAGCGTTATAGAATGTGTATAAATTTTAAAGATGTTCATTCTAAGTAATAGTGAAATTTAGAACTATAGAAATTTAGAATAGTAAAATTTAGAAATGCAGAACAAATTCCTGCTCTTGGTCTTCTTAGAAGGCCAATAGGATTTAAGAGCCTTCCAAATAAATACTTTTGAAAGATGTAATTCCATTCAACTCCCTTGAAATATTTGGATTATGAGGCAAGGAACTCAGCTACTGGTAAAATATTGGGATCTATAATTTCAGTGCTTGACTTTTGGGGTTCTGGAAGAATAATCCACCAAAGATGGGTAGTACTAGGTTATGAATAACACTTGTTTGACTTTGGCTTTATGTGAGTTAGTAGCAAGAGGACTAAAGAAAGCGAACTTTACTCATCACTGTTGACAGAATGGGCCAACGTGGAGACTAAAATCTCACAGGAATAAAAGGAGGACTTGTGAGGTCATATATTAGAAACTGGTTCTGAATTCAGTATAGCATACTGTTTTAGACATAAAACTTATATTTTTGACTCTACCATATCAGAATTCAACCTTAGGTCTCTTCTTCATTTTGCATCTGTCTGTTTGGATCAGTTTCAATTAAATTCTTCTCTTCCTATTAAGCTAATTTGTCTTCAGCGATGCAAACAAGAATTTTGTTTACTTAGTTATTTGCAATCAAGTACTCTGAACAGTTTTGGTTTTACTAGACTACTTCTAGTCTATTATACTGTTTAAATATTGGTTGAGCTTGAGTAAGGAACCTACTGTGGTGATACAAATATTTGAAATATTGGAGAAGAGGGAAAAATGTATAACAGAATTTATTGTACAGGCCTTAGCAATAGTCTTCAGAGACTTTCTCAGTAAACATCATGATTAGTAAGCTCCCCAAAATATGGAAGAAAATATGGCATTATAGTTATTTAGTACAGTCATTAATACAATACTATACCATCTCTAGGGCAAAAAGGTTCTTTTCTGTAGTATTTTCCAAATTCCATAGTGTAAATATTATCATCTTGGCCAGCTCCAGCTATCCATAATCTAAAAACTGGCTTAAAGTTTTCTAAATATTTAAAAATTGACTAATATAAGACAGACATTTTCAGTATTAGTGCATTACTTGTATGAGAGCCTATGCCAAACTAGTGAAGTGATTTTTAAAATGCAGAGCATTAATGCCAAGATTGGATTCAGTAAAATTGACTACATGAAGTTTAAATCTCCTTGTTTATATGCACATATACAGATGTTCACCCAGATACACCCACCCACCCACACATACAAATATACGCAATCCTTCTTATGTACCTATACAATCACAAACCTGCTTACAAAGTAGAAGTTACTATTTTATTTTACATTGACAAAATCTCAACTCTTTGTCCTTTGTAATTGCGATGTCCCCAGCAAGATTTCTGTTACCTTTTAGAATCACAAGGTGTTTTCCAGTGAAAGGATTTTTGAGGAAGCTACAATTAGACTGGACAAGTGTTAAATGTATTGAAGACTTAGCATTGATTTAATTTACATTTGAATTCATGTTATATGCTTATACTTGATTTTTCTGAGTCTGACACCTTTGCTGGAATACTTGCAAAATGGAAAGGAATGGTTTACATGAAATATGACGGTGTGGTGTGGGCCATATAGAGGTTTTCTGAACTTATATGATATGACATTTGAAGACCTGGTAACTGCTAGAGTCAATATACCCATTAACTGAATGAGGGAATCATTGCCCTCCTGAGATGAGCTGATCTTACATCATGTACTATCCTTATTTCGTTTGCAACAGATTCGGGGTCATGAAATATACATACAGGCTTGTTTATAACCTCATGTACATGATAACATGAACTAGAAAAATCAAAGAATATCTTTGCTGAGAAATGGGAGTAGTGTTATAGTGAAAATGATGACTAAAGGAAAAATGATACAGAGAGGTGTAAACATTATTCCCACATCTTTGTGAACTTATTAACACAAAGTCCAATCAATTTTCCTTGCTGAACAACTTCTCCATTTCTTCATTTGGGCATAGAAACTCCGAAGTTTTAAGTATTGGATCAATATGCTTTCTTTTGTTCCTTGCCCATTGTTTTGGTTTGCTTGGGACCCTTTCTGCTTGTATGGTTTGAGCTAGTTAAGTTTGGATTTGCAAAACGTTAAGACATCCTAAATAATGCAGTAATCAATCACTGTATTTTTATTTAAAGAAGGCTTATTTTAGATATAGCTCTTGATGTGGAACTTAAATACTTGCAATATGTCAGCATACTGGGCTCTGAAGAAAGTTTGGAGTTCAGGGTTTGCAGTGTAAGCCATGATCAGTTGATGGGAGTCTGTGAGGGAATCTAGATTTTTCCTAGAGAGATGTTCCTTGCAGTAGAATGCAGAGTTTCCAATAGTTGTGGTTTCTTTGGGAATTTATAGAAACCTATTTTTAAACTTTGCCTTGAAGATTTGTTTCTAGAAGTTCCTATTTGCTGACAAATACCATTCATAGCACTATATGAGTTGACAAGTCACTGCCTGATGATCAGTGATTACAGTTTTTAAGAATGTCTTGGAAAAGTCTTGTCCTCTGTGAAATCTTGAACGGTTCTTCACCTTATAATCTAGTGGAAAAGATTGCTGTCCTATGTGTATCCCTGCCATCAGAAATACTTATTAAAAATACAGTTCCTCCTGGGATGTACCCATGGGTGGAGACAGAGAATTTTTATGTTTAACAAGAAATCCAGGTAGTTAATAAGGATCTAGTTATATTTCCATCTAAATTTTAGAAATTGTCTCTTAGATTTGAGACATCCTCACTTATTTTGCTTAGCATTTTATTACATCGTGATTATGTTGGATACTGCCAGATCTATCCCTGGGCATCCTTTGTTAGGTATAATTTAAGATATTCAGTAGAGAGAAGAAAACATATCTTAGAATGTCCATCTGAAAATTTATAATCAGAGAAATTCAGTAATAGAAATTTCCTAAGAATTTTAAGATGGATATAATATGTTTATATGTATTTACATGCATGTGGATGTCTTTTGCTATTGTTTAACATGGATGGATCTGAAATTATAAAAAGATGGACTTAGCAGTCTAATTTTCTAGATATTAACTACATAATGGTATTTATTTTAGAAGAGTTTGAAGGTTCATTAGAGATCCGTGTGGAATTTGACAAGGTGATGGAGAGCAAGCTGGAGTGATATTATGTGGGATATGGATGTCTATATTTGAAAGTTTTGTTTTAAAATGCCTTTAAATATTAGAAAGCTTTGTGTAGTTCATTCATGAATTTCAATATTGGTAGGTTTTTTTAAGATGGGCTTTTAAAACCATTTCTAAAGAATGATCTCAAACTGAGTTTCTTGAGGCCTCAATTCCATGTCCTAGCTACTTTCAAGATCTGGATTCCTTTTCCTTCATGATATTTTTATTTAAATGCCTCAGAAAGATCTTAGCAAGACAGTGTGCAAGAGTATGCACAGACAATTATACAGAAAAGGTGTTTTATCCACTCATGTTATGGGATTTCATCACACGTGCTAATTTATTGGAGCTACCATGTTGCTTTTGTTCATAGAATGATGAAGGCACCTTCTGAAGCTGGGCTGAAGAATTTTGTATTTGCATTTTCATTTGGCCCTCAGAGAGTGATAGACTTTTCTTAACCAAACGAAATGAGGGAAACTTTTGTATAACTAATGCTTCACATTTGTAGGTTACAAATCTCTTTTGGATCCTGGAACCTGGACAACTGGTATTGTAGAAGAAAGAACACTGTTATGGTTCCAATGGCATGAAACCAGCTGCTTTGCATTAAGTATTTTCTTCAGAAAGTAAGGGATATTGGCAAAGGTACTACTGGAGGTAATACAAGCAATTTACTAAAGAGAATCTCAGTATTTTTTATGTTTACATAAATTTTTCCTATTTTTATAGTTCATCCCTGGGAGAAAATATACAGTACACAGTTAAGAAATTAATTTAGGGTCAGGCAGACCTGAGCTACAAATTTTTCTCCTCTTTCTAGGATATGTGACATATTAGTCCCATATAATCTGGTTACTTATTGAATCTCACTTAATCTCTGCTTCTTCTTCTATAAAATGAGCACAAGTAAGATTCTCTAGATTAGGAATCAAATGAATTGAAATTCCTATCAAATGGAGAAAGTTATTCATAATATAGTTCCTTCTAATAAGATTAATTGTATTGATTGATGTTCAAATGTGAAACACAATTGTATTCCTGGGTTAAAATCCTCTTAATCATGGTGCATTATCCTTTCAAAAATCATTGGATTTGACCTGCTAATACTTTGTTGAGGCTTTTGCATTGATATTTACAAATGAAATTATTTTTTTTAATTTTCATAAGCTTTTGGTTTAACTCAGAAGTGTAATATTAATCTCATAACATGGATTCAAAAATATTCCTTATTTTCTTTGACATATGGTGAAGATGGGCATAATTCTTTAAATGTTTTATAACATTTTGTGAAAGCACTATCACTGGAACTCAAGTTTTGAAGGATGCTATTTTAAATGAAGAATTTTTAAAAATAGCCTATTAATCCTGGCTTTCATCACTCATTCTGAACTGGGAAGGGTGAGAACAATTCAGTGTGGAAAGACTAGGAATTATCTTTCCTAACCAATGCAGAAGCAGTTTGTCATGAATAAACACTTCCCAAGTTGTCTGCCTTTGGTCATTTTCAGTTCTTTATAGAATCATTCTGAGTAATTTCAATCCATTTTATGCATGTTTTCTGCTTAAGGGAATCAACAGACTACTTCATGATGCCATTGCTAGAAGTCATCTCTGGTTATAGAACTTAATTTTAGTCCACTTTAAAGTGCCTGCTTTAGAGCCACTAGCATCTAGCTTAGAATCAGCCAAATAATCGGAGCTTAATAGCTATGAACTTCCTTGATCTCAATATGAGGCATGAATATGATTATAGTTAGCAAACAAGATAGGCTTCAGATAAGCAAAAGAGGGTGAAATAACACTGCCATTTTGGATATAAGAAATGGCAAACTGCTACCTAAAAACCCTTGAATTTATTAATGAAGGACTGAAAATTGTTGATTATGTATCTTCAAAATGATCGCCACACTTGAGTATTAGCCAAAGTTATTTGAAAAGATGCCCATGGCAAAAATTCTATCATTCTGCACATATGATTTTTTTTTAGCTGAGAACACATACCTTAAGAAATGAAGATTAGACACCATTTTTGCATTTTATGTCTTATTTATGGGAAGGAAGCTTTATTAATTTTCAATGCATCTTCATGGTCTAAGTAATTTTTAGTAAAACTTTCCTAAGGGAAGGTGTTGAATCTCTGAAACATTTGCCAGTTTAGTTTTATAAAAACTATTTAACAGGACAGCAAATTAAAAGTGAGAATTTCTTAAGTATAAAATAACTATAAAAGATAATTTCAGATACAATGGAAATGTCAACTAAAGAAATATAGCTTAGAGACAGGAGTTAACAATAGCCATTAAAATGTTTTTTAAAAATGAAGAAGAAATCACATATCACTGCTTGGAACCGCTGGTGAGGGAAGTTCTACTAATATAATTTGGGGACGTGCATATTTCAAATTAATCTTTCTTAGAATCACCTGTCCCTTACGGATTATTAGTGTAAAATGAATATTTAAGAAGATGTATGTAATGGTTAATGTTCAAAATGGTGTAACACTAACCACAAGTCACATGGTCAAATGTTATAGCTTGGTCATCTACGCTCACGTTGGCCATTATTTATGTGAGTCTTGATATAATGCTGTTAACAATTAAAAACTTTAAAAAACTCGCTTATCTTAAGGACTTGTACATTGTCTTCAAAATCTCTACTTCAATTGTTTCAAACTAAATGGAGCAGAAATAGAGAGAGGGAGAGAGAAAGGGGGAGAAGGAGAGAAAGGGAGCAACTGTAGGAGGGAGAAATTGATGGCAAACAAGAGAGACTGGCATTTTGAAAAATGTGTGTGTTATAAAAGGTGTAATCAAAAAGATTTTATCCTACAAAGCAAGAAAAAAAAATCAACTCTTAAGAAATTGTTTTTGTTTTCTGTGTTTTTTTCTTCTTCTGTTTTTATGTAGTTCACGTTGGCCTTGAACTCATTTTGCAGCCCAGGCTGACCTCACACTCCCAGGGACCTGCCTACCCCAGCCTCTGGAGTGCTGGGAGCAAAGTCTATCTAAAAATTATACCTTTCAAAATGTGGCTTTTATTCTCTTAGAACTTTTTATTTTTTGTGTTAACTTATAGATAAGGTAAGATTAATTGAGTAATATACTCAAAGAATAATGTAAAAGCATCTGCCTTTTTAAACTAATAGTTATATATAATTATATCTATAACTGAAGAAATATTTTATAATAACTCTTATAGTTACAGAAATGCCTATCACTTTCCATAGTTCTAATTAGTCCATTTCTGAATTTTCTTTCTCTGTGAAATGTCTACAATATCTTTTTTTGGCATAATTTTGTGCTTTTGCTTTCCTGTATCTGAAATTAATTCTAATTAGTATTTCTTGAATTACAAAATCATTGAAAAATTTTATAATTCTATGGCATTTGAAGTTTATTGTCCTAGTTTTTCATCTTTTCTTGTTTTTCCAATGCCAAAACCAAAGCTTTTAACATAGCGGTGTGATTATGTTCATTCAACTGCTGGTTCAAAGGATGGAGATTTACAAATCTACATGTGGTAAATAATCACAGTAAAGTCAATTCGTGTCCACTTTTTGTTTGTTTGACTTAAAAAAAATCCCAAAAGCAACATAAATGGACTTATAGCTTGTTATTTAATAATTATTGGGATTAATATTTGAAAAAAATAGCATGAAGTACTTTCAATGAAATACAATTCTGAGGGGCAGGGATTTAGCTCAGTGGCGTAAGGGCCGACCTGGCAAGCGTGAGGTCCTGAGCATCAAAACCCAGTATCTATTTTGAAAACAGATGTTCTTTGCTTAAAAGTAGCATATAATAAATCTCAAGTAAACGCTGATTTAAGAAAGTAAGGGAAACGAGGAGCTTTCTATTTTTTGCTCGTTTTCTTCACTGAAGTCAGAATTTAGCAATATGAAAATAAGACAGACTACTGCTCTCGAATGTCTCAAACGCACTCAAGCGCTCCTCTGTTTGGATCTCCTACGTTGAACGATTCATTGTTCTCACTTGAACCTGGCAACTGACAAAGTTAGGAAATGCAGATCTTGAGGTGCAAGACAATGAGGAAAGTGAAAAAATGAGAGAAAAGTGAAATTTAGAAACCAAACCATTCTAGGGACTTGCTACCGGTGTCCCTGTTGAAGGCTGGGTCCCTAGAGTGTCACTGATGCTTGAGGCAGAACCTTAGACAGGAGACGGCCCGGTGGGAGGGCTTGAGGCAGAATCTTGAGAAAGCGCCCTGGAAGGGAGCTGCGAAGCCCTGGATTCCTCCACTCAGTCTTTTTGTTCCCTTTTCTTCCTTTTCATGCTTATATCATAATGTCCTGCCTCAAACTCAAAGCAGCCATTGGATCTTGGACCAAAACTTCCACCACAGGGAGTCTAAGTAAGCCTTTTTTGGTTTATAAGCTGGTTATCTTTGCTACTTTGTTACAATGGCAGAAAACTGACCAATGAAGAACTATACAAATCCTGAAAAGGCATCATTTTTCTTCTATGTACACTTAAGGAAAATCTTTAAATCTAATGTATCTTTTTAAAAATTTAATGTTTTGGAGAAAAAATACTTTTATTGGATGTTATTATGTATCTTCTTTGTCTCTTCTCACTGTGCTTTAAGTAGATTTAAAATTACACTGGCAAATATATATATTACATATATATATATATATATATATATATATATATATATATATGATTTAAAAATTTTCAATGCACAGTGAGGGTTTTAAAGTTTCTGAGTTCCCACCTGATCATTAACATGTATATCACTGTGTTAAATGGAAAATAATCTAATGAAACATTTTTTAGTGTACATTTTTATGTATAATTAAGTTAATCAAAAGTATCAATTATGTTTATCTTGCAGCTTCCTATGGCTTGGAGCAAAACCTTTAATAAGCGGTCCCATGTGTCTTAGTCCTTTGGAAACCAAAAAGAAAAACATTTGAAGGATACGGTAAAATGCTTTCAGTATGTAACATATAAAAATGAGGAACACTGATGATTTTCTGTTATTGAAAACTGAACTGAATTGAACAGAGAGTTTTACTGCCTTCCAGATGGAATAATAACTAAATGCAAAAGTAGGATTTCTTTTTGCCAATTTCTCAGTTTAGAACCTGGCTGCCTATTCCCACATATTTTGAAGCTGTTTTTCATTCCTTGTTTGGATTCAAATTTAGCTCTTGGGAATTTCTTCTGCACTCTTATTCCTCAGTCCTTATAAGTTTATAGCTCTTTAGCAACAACATTTATCAGCAATAGAATTTACCTAGGCTGGTTCTGATATGTTAGTACCCAACCTCCCACTTCTCTGGCAATAAAGTCTCTTAAAAAACACCTCTTAATTTCTTTCTCAGGCCTAACAGTAGTTAATAATGGCTATACTTTTATTAATATAAGACATTGATTTAAGACTCTGTAAGCTTTATATGTTGTATT
The DNA here is from genome assembly GCA_004027455.1 of Hydrochoerus hydrochaeris. Classification (NCBI taxonomy): domain Eukaryota; kingdom Metazoa; phylum Chordata; class Mammalia; order Rodentia; family Hydrochaeridae; genus Hydrochoerus; species Hydrochoerus hydrochaeris. The sequence continues at coordinate 407,394 of PVLA01000682.1, read as the reverse complement.
TATCAACACTACCTCATGAAATAGCTACAGGTGTCATAGAAGAGAAAAATGAGACCTGGAACATTTGTTAGAAAGTCATATGGCAGTGGTTGAGCTGAAATTTAAACTTGGATTATTTTGAATCCCAAAATATTGTAATGCTATTGACCCCCATTCTTGATTTTCTCCAATATTTCCATAGTATAGTATTGGAAAATGAACTCCTCCAGTCTATATGAAAATGAAAACAGTTTAATACATTCCACTCTTGGCTTTTCAGAAGGTCTTATTTGAGTTACACACTGTAGTCATCCAGACACATCTTGCTGGAATCCAGCTGCGGCAGGGCTCAGGGGTCCCAAAGATGGTCAGGGAGTCGGTGAGTGAGAGACAGAAGACACTGCACACCCGTCTGTGAGTGAATCTGAATCTATTTTATTTTTTAGAAGCTGGAGTATATATTTGCTAACTTCTTTCACCTTTGTAACACTTTAATCTTGTTACTTAATTAGCTTGGAAAACGTAAGCTGACGCACCTGGATGCCCACAGGAGGGAGAGATGGAGCGGCAGCTATGAAGCTATCATGCCGCTCCCTACATTTTTTCCCTTATCACTTATGGGAGTATGGCAGGCCCTGTGAGGACAGCGCCTGTCTTGGGTCAAGGACTCTTCATATGAACCCAACCAGGCCTTACCCGTCATGGGCCTGCAGGACAGCAATTGGTCCTGTGCCTGTCTTAGGCAGCCAGTGGTGTAACATATGTGTCCTAGTTGCCC